>VKOC01000006.1:33639295-33738624 GCA_009364415.1 Spea multiplicata
AGGGGCAGAAGGGAGTGAGAAGGGGTAGATAGGGCAATCATACTCCTATCATGCCAAGTCTGCCAGTATATCCTGGAATCTGGGTATGCCTAGGCATTATAGGAATGTGATTCCTATGTGATTGTTAACATATATATATATATATACAAACCAAAGGGAGCGGCTGCACAGAAATATTGTTAATATACATTTGCCCGGGTGCTCCAAAAATAGCCAGACACTCACAGGTCTTTGCCTTGAGAAAGGACCGGAGGTGGTCCGAAACGTTGGCCGTGCTGATTGAAATAAACTAGTGTTTAATGCACTTTACTGCAAAGACCCGTGAGTGCCCATTTTTTCTTTGGTTACATATATATATTATTAATATTGTTATTTAATTGTTTTGTCCTATTTTGGTGTGTTTCTTACTTTAAATAAAAGTGTTAGATTACTTTTATGGTGTGGGGGGGGTCATATTCGGTTTCGGCCAGGTAAATGCTGCATTTCCGGTTTCAGTCCAGAATTTGTTTCAGGGCATCCCTAAGCCAGACAATGAAGTGTTAGGCCTACATCACATCAATGTTTGGCTTAGTATATAGTGATAGGAGTTATGCTGCAATATTGTCAATGCCTGGCTCAGTGTATAGTGATAGGGATTACGCTGTACCACTGTCAATATAATAACAGTAATGCTGTACCACCTTCAGTGTCTGCGCCGGTATATAACGGTAGAAGCTATGCAGTTTTAAAAAGTGTATGTGGGGGGGGTGCCACATACAGGATCCGCCCCAGGTGCCAAATACTCTAGGTACGCCCCTGAAAAGAGGACAGCAAGAGAAAGAGGGTAGAAAAAGGAGATGGGGCTTCCACAGAAAAAAGAGAGGAAAATAAGCCATTTATACATAGCAAAAAAGTGCATGAGAATCAGGGAGAAATAAAAGAGGAGATCAAAGAGAAAAGAAGGCAGGCAGAAGAGACACTTAAAGGAGATTACATTTTTTTATTCTTTAGTCATTTTGTTTTATCTATGCAGCAGTAAGCTAGCAACTTTAGGGTGCCAAACTTAGGTCTGGGCCCTGATGGGTAGAAAAAGTAGTCAATACTTTGCGAAAGGTCACGTGAAAAACAGCGATTTTTTTATGGTAAGCTCATCATTTAATTATTATTATATTTCATTTATATAGCACCAAAATTTAATGCATCGCTTAATACAATACATATATTCAAGGGGTATGACAAGACGAGAATTGTCAAACAAACCGATACATTAGGTGGAGAGAGCCCTGCTTACAATCTTGAGTTTAGGATAATATGACTTAGCAGCTGGGGTGTCATTGTTATAAACATTGTGTAGCTAAAATGTGTTAAAAATCTGCACATGAAGAATATATTTTTTTGTTTGCTTATCTATCTCTATATGTGTTATTTCACTATTTCCAAAATGCTATGCCTTTTATTATATCATAAATGTTTCCTACTCCAAAACAATTTGTTTCAGAGAGGAGAAGTACCGTATATGGAACAATAAACACACGGTTAATTAACGCATTTTAACCAAGGGGAACTATTTAGAGTTTTTTTTAAAATGAAACAATTGGCGGTGTCGCCCACTGAGTCATGAGCGGCGTCTATGTCTATCCCTGGTATGAAATTATGCGTGAAGGCACACTATATACACACACACATATAGACTGACTAACCTCCACAGATCAGTGAATAGTTAATGTTACTTGTGTACAGTCAGGAACTATATGTCAGAATGAAATATTACAATGTTCTCTATGTTTATTTTAAACACTCCTACAAATTGCTGCAGATATCAAGTACTTGACGATACCGGCTCCCACCTACTTTCACACGGCAAATTAACTAGCACCTTGTGAATTACGGAAAAATATACACAATAAAATTTCGTTTCCAAAATTATTTGCCAAGGAGTTTCCTGTGCAAAGTCAAACACCCTATATTAAAACGTGAGAGAGAGCTCCTCCAAAAATCCAAAGCCAGGCAGCCAAGTAGCACTAGATCCATGTCACATATGTAAATCTGAAACCAGCCAAAAATATTTTATGAAACGGTCTTCTCATTTACGCGAAAGTATGAAGTTATGAGTTTTCACTAATCCCTAATAAAGCGGTATTACAAGTATAGTGTATTGTTCTTGTGCCAACTCACAACTGCAATTAAATCCTTTTTTCAGAAATATGCTTTGATAATAATTAATATATCATCACAGCCTGAATGAAAAGTTAAACAAAAAAAAAAAGGATCAGCTTCGTTTACTTATTATTCTGTGAAATTAGAAAAAGTAAGTTTCAGGATGTACGCCATGAATGTGTTATTGTAAATTCTTGTGCCTTGATATTTAATAGAGTAATTACTATGAAGATTTAGGAACTGTATTAACCCTTTGCTGGGTGGCAAATACTTTGCATTATTGGACTTTGCTGTGTTATTGACATTATAACATTGTGTAAAGCGCAGGGCTATCTTTATTGTTAGAAGGGGTATTATTAGTATGTTTTTGTGCCACCACTCCCCAGAGCCCCTACATACTGTCCAAGAATGGCTCATCTCTGTATGCTTCTTCCATCTTTCTTTCACCCTCACCTCTCCTGTGGCTCCTGGATATAAAAATGTCCCAGTTTGGCCCCAAAAGCTGTCCCTTTGGCATTTCCTTAAAGAAAGCACTGGTCATAATGGACAAGTAGGTTTTTTGCTCAACAAGAAGGTAAAAGTCACAAGGGGAGCAGAGAAAGTTCTTCAAAGTCACTTACTGAACAATACATCATACAGAGACAGCACTTGGATACAGTTTTGGACCTTTATATTTTATAGTTAACCCAGTGAGCAGAAATAACAACTCTGGCCAGGTCTAGAACCAGTAGGCATCAAGTGTCAATATAAATAGAAGTCAAAAATAGAAAAAGAGGCGGGTATATCAATGATATTTATCAATAAGCATATCTTTCAAGGTTGGTAGAGCACATAACATCATGGATGTTAGACAGAACACGACTGAGTGTTAGAAGGCTTTCAGACTTTAGCAAAGCCCTGATGCTAGTCGGTGACGTGTGACAATGCCTTTTGGTCGAAACCAGAGGCTCAATACTGCTTTCTTACTTTAGGCTGAATAATTAAGACATTGTATATTTAAACAGTCCATATGTTACCTACCTAAGCAACTGCTAAGGTATGTCATCAGATCCATATCATTATGAAGTCATATGTATAATATAACCTGGAATAACTTTCCTTTTTCTTTATTATTTTATGTGGAGTATTCCAATCTGTGAATGTTTAGCGAGTGATCACTGCTCTGTTTGTGCCACCTGTCAGTGTTCTTTACTGCGTGACATAGTGAAATGTAGCCACTTTGAGTTTGGCATCTGTTCGCCTATAGCACTATACTGTTTTTATTGGATATGTGCAGCAATTAAATTTGTTTCCTCTCCTGTCAACAAGAGGGCTTCTTAATTATCTCTCCTAATAACTACTAGGCTGTGTGTTTATCTAGCTCATGGACAGAGCTGGATGCAGGACAGAAGAAACACCTGTGGAGCCATAATGGTTGCACTGTCCTTCCCGAAGGAATCTTTGAGGAAGTGCAATCACATGAATTGAGATAATATCTTAAATCTATAAACAGACTGCACGTGTCTAGCAGTTGCTGGTCTTTAACAACCAGTGTGGGAAACACATCGTTTGACACGTACATTGTTTAAAAAGTACATCGTTTTTCTTTGCCAAATGTGTTTAGTCCATTTAAAAATATCTCCTGCCAAGTGATATACTTACCTCCAGTGCTAGCTCAGCAGGGGTTCTAACAGCAGTCTATCAGGTCCCCGTACGCATGCGCAAGTATTTCCACGCATTTCAATGGAAGTACTTTTCTGCCACTAAAAAAATTGCTTCCACAGATTTGTTCTGCTACAGCTCTGGAGTTGGATCTTCTCCTAAAGGTAAGTAATTTATTTTATTTATTTTTCCTGATTTAAGGAATGCTTACTTACAAAGCCTAATTTCAATTCTAGTACTTGGATATTTTCTGTTTTACCAGTTTGTATGTACTATGCATGCATACAAAATAACACAAATATGTTATTTTTTATTCAGTATCTGTATATATATTTATATACCGTCCACTTGTGTCTGCACTTAGTCTTAAATCAGGAACAAAAGTTCTCAATGCCTGGGTGCTGCGCAGCCAATAAACGATAAAGATCATCATCAGCGAGTCGGTCCGGTTATCAAGATATTCACAATGGCTAAATGAGCCGTTTAACTACAGATATAAATGCATAAGCAATTACATCGTTATTTAATATACCAGTGTGTCTCACCAATGAATCACTACTCCCGACTCCTAACAGCGAAACACACACACTTAATGAGCAGAGAGGAACCAGCTTAAGTTACTATGAGACCAGAAACACTAGCTTCGCTATCATGAATCTTCCTATTGTGTATGGTGGGACCAAACACACAGCCATAATTGTCTAGATATACTATTTGTTACTCGTTACATGTTACACCATCCCCTAATCAATAGCATAGCATTATCCAAAATGCTTTGGTATGGTAAAGGGGACAGTTTGGTGTGGAAGAACTTGACCGGCCGCACACCCCATTGAGTCCTGGCCTCAACCCCATTGAACACCTTTGGGATGAACTGGAAGGAAGATTGCGACCCAGACCTTCTCATCCAACATCAGTGCCTTACCTCAGAAATGCTTTACTGGATGAATTGGCAAAAGTTTCTACAAAAACTCCAAAATCTTCTTCCAGAAGAGTGGAAGCTGTTATAGCTGCAAAGGGGGAAGAACAACATTGTCTATGCATTTAGAATTCAAGTCATCAAAGTCCCTGATGGTGAAATGGTCAGGTGTCCCAATACTTTTGTCCATATGGTGTATATAAATATATATATTTGAGAACATAACACACATGTGTACACATATCCTTAATTGGTTTAGCAATGCGGTACCAAGTTATAAATCTGAATGTGCATTTTGAGGCTGCCGATTGGGAGGTGTGGGAACACAAATCAAATGTCCCTCTTACCTCGTCATTCATTGAAGCTACAGATAAGTCATTAACTCAAAGGATATGGAAAGCGAAGAGTCACAGTTGGAGACTTAAAAGGCCTCAATAGTAATGCGTCTTATATTTTTTTAAGGCCGTAGCACATTTTACCACAATTATAACACTTTTGCTTGGCAAACTGCTCCATTAATATTGCATGTGAGGATTAACATTAAGACTTGCTGCTGCTGGCTTATGTTTCCAACACCTCTGTTAAGAAAAGGGCAAAAAAGACAAAGTCTATGCTGTGCACAAAAAAAAGTCTAAACCTTGAGACGTTCCATCAAATAAGCAAAAAAAAAGCATACATGTTTTATTATATGTTATGACACAAACCCAAAGAAAACTTCAGTCAATACTTTCTTTTTAGGGTAAGAAGCCTGTTTAATCTAGAAGTAAGAAGTCATAACATGCCTTCTGTAATGTTTAAAGACTATTCAACGTGCCAAGTTTATTCACATGGAGATATATATAAAATACAGTAAATATGTTTTATTAGTTGAACTTACAGACATTTTGAAGGCTTTTAGTTACAAAGTGAAACATGATGTTATTATTTCTATCAAAATAATATGTGCCCCCAACAATTTAATACATTACTAGGAACATTTCTTATAACACAGATATATATGAAATGTTGAGGAGGTTTGCAAATATGGGTCAAATTTAAATTGTCCTACTCCTGCCAAGTAAATATCCTTTGTGTAACGTGAGCATTGAGTTTTGTTTTTATGGAAAGAGATATCGTGAACCTCACCTCAACAGAAATCTTGTGGTTGGTTGCATTTCTTATCTGTAACATCCATGTCAAGGGAGACAATAAAATATAAGCCTTACAATCATCCTTTCTTCATTTTGTCCAAAAAATAAAAAATAAAGTAAAAGCAAATGCAATAAAATAAGACATAGAAATGATTCTGGGTGGTAAATTCCACAACATAATTATTTACCCACCCTCTAATTAAAAATAGAATGAAGAAGAAATGTTGAAATCCCACTCTCCTATTTGTACCACTGGTAGGGGCTCTGAAAACAGTCAAAAGTAGAGTAACTGAGCAGTTCCTACATAATACCCCACATTTATCCACCCTCCAAGTGACATAAAGTGCTTGTTTTCTGAATGCTTAAGATAGAAGAAAATAATATAGTTTGTTAAGGATTGAGGAAATCAATACATACTCAGGACGGATGCCATGTAAATGACAGAATTAATTATCCTTTGGTCATCTCTATCGAACATTTTACCATCATTTAATAATGTGATGATCAATGCTTCCCAACACAAGAACGGATGCTCATGCATACAAAGGGGTATCATCTACATTTTGCTGTACTGTACATAAAAAAAGAGAAGTAAAATCCCGATCACCTACCTATGCTTAGGACTTACAATAATAGCCTAATAGCGATAAAATAACCTTACAGACATATTATTTGCAAACAGTTTATTGTGATAGCAGCATCATGCACATTCATGTAATAAATTTAACAGCGTAAAAGCATTCACTCTGTAGTTTACAGAAGCATTTAACATGCCCCACAATACAAAAGCCTCCAAAAACATTTCCCTGTTATTCTAAATTTGATCATATTTTTTTTTATGGAAACCAGAGTGATTTTGGGGGTTGACCACTGTTTAATTAACATTTTTACTTATTCTGCAATCAAGCAATGATTTATTAATTTAAAATATAATACAAACGTCCAGGCTTCCTCCATAACCTCTATAAAATGCAATTCTAGAAATGTTTGTATATTTTTTTAGTGTAATCATAGTGATAGTGTTTATTCAAAATCTGACAAGTCATGCACTCCAAAATATGACGTACATTCACAGAACCATTTGTTCCACAAATGTTATTCGGAAAGTATAAGATACGTAGCGAGAACGACATGCTGTACATTTTTTTTTTAACAAGAACACATTTTAAGCATACATTAAGTGTGTCCTAAAGTTAGTTTTAGATAAAGAATACAGTAAAAATATGTCAAAGTTTTTTTTGCCGATTTTTCTACCATTATTTTTTTAAACATTTTTTAAAAAAGTATGAATTAAGGCAAATAACTTTAGTTTTTAAGTACCACGGAATTACTGTAAACATTGTTCCACTTTGTAAATAAGAACACATTTAAAACCAGTAATTTTATTTAGGTTAAAAAGTAGAAATATAGGTAGCATGACAGATAAAAAAAAATTACCATTAGGAATTTTCAAGAACATGACCATCTGGCCATTTATTTTATAATCATGAACACTCACAATATATTAATATCCATCAAAAGGGAACGTGGTACATTCAATATAGTTAGAGATAAAGAAAATGAATGTCAAACTTTCATCATGATAATACTGAACATTTTGAAAAGATAAAACACGATGCAACATAGTTATTCAGCCATAAAAAGATAAAATACACACAGGCACGGTGTGTTTTATTCATGTATGTTTTACAACACCAGCGAGTTCTTCAGTGTTTTTTATCCCATACACGTGTGCATTATAAATTTCCAATATACTCTCCAGTAAAAGATTAAAAAGCCAAGTTCAAAAATTCGGATGCAGGGTAGGCTAAGTAGCCAAGCCTTTGGTTGGCCTTTATAAACTAGTGCTTGTGCCAGAGCATTACCAATTAAAACTACTTAAAAATGCACATAGTAAAATTTTAGAAACAAACTGATCCATATAGTTTACAATAGTTATAGTACTTTGTTAAATTATCATTCAATCACTATGTTTCTGAAAAAGCTACGTATTAAAATACCATGCAGGTCGTAATGTATTGGTCTAAGTATTCCGTAGTTTCGGTGGAGGAATTTAAAATGACTACTTCTTCGCTCTACAACGAGTGCATGTAGCTATGCTGTTGCTTTTAATGTGTCTCCTAATGGTTTTCAACCCTTAGTAAAAATGGTCCAGTCTAGTTGGTAGTTTATACGAGGACACAATAATTAGTAAATGGAGGAAATAATTACTGTAATGTAGAACTGTGTTTTACCATAAGAAATATAAGAAAGCAGTCTAGGGCACCAATCTTAAGGGTGCCTGGAGAGACAAGGAGATGCCAACAACACTCATCTCCAACCAGTTTTGTCCATGCCCTTTAAATGTCTTATATGTTATTGGAGAACATGGTAGTAGTTTTGTCCAAGGTCTTCTGAAGTTACCTTTAAGCAAGCCAACATAAATACGACGAAGGTGCCTGGCAAATGTAATGCTGAATATAGACAAAAACATATCTTATGTCACATGCTATACAGCAAAGGCTTGCATATTAGCAGTGTGTTGAGAAAAGAGCTGTGCACCTCAAAATATCTGTGCTGAAAGAGGACCACCTGCTTCTTTAATATGGATGGTGGCACAGATGCACCTTTAAATGCTATCTTTCCTCTTAAAACATATGAAGGGTGTTGAACAGTGTTTTGAACTGTTTAAACTTTTTATTTTATATGACTAATATACATCAAACATTTTCAGTTTTTATATCATGTATATTTTAAATTTTGCAATAACTGTGACAAAGCCTAGCATCCTAAATATTAATGACTATTAAAGGAAATCAAGCCCCTTGAAATATTTTCAGTATATGTTGGGTTTTTTTTTGTTTTAACACTGAATTTAATTTGAAAAATGAAAAAGGATATAAAAGGCTTACGTTTTTCTGTGAATTACGTAAAATCTCTAACTGTAGAAATGTTCATTGTTTTGTCTTTAATTAAGAATTACAAATAATATAGCAATGTCACAGATTAAAGATCCATTATTTAAAAGCATAATCTTCTCTCCTTCTTCTGGGTAAGGGGCTTTGTGAGGGAGCAGGGCTAGCCATGCGTGGAAGCAGGGCTAGCTATGCATAAGGGTAGGGCTAGCTGTTCAAAGGGACAGGGCTAGCCCCAGACAGCCTAAAATGGGCTGGGAGCAGGAGGAGAAATCATTATAGCCAAAGGCCGGTGCCCAGAGGCAGCAATAATCCAGTTAGAAATGTGTATTTTACAAATACCTTATGTGATAAAAACTGATAAATATCCAAGGCAACCTGGGTATCAGTTAAAGGTCACACACAAACCAGGGGATATAGGGACAAAATCATTTCATACAATTATATTACCATACATTGGTAGAGGCTTCATTATGATTGATGTGGGCATTTTCACTGGGCAAACCATGCCAAATCTTAACAAACACTACCAATTATATTTTATTGAAAATGCTTTATAAGGTAATTAGAAATATGAAACAATATAAAAATAGTTATTCTTCTTATTTATTGCAGATATTTCCAGTGTTTTGAAGTTCTCATGTAAGTGTGTTTTCATGACCCCAATGTGCAATGTTCTCTTGGTATCACAAACCTGTATAGAAAGAAGATAAATAGTTACACTATAAGCTGAAACACAAGAAGAATAAAACTACAGCAAATGTTTAAACATTAATTATGTTTCTAAAAGAACGGGTCAGTAATGGAAAGCTTTAATAGGACCCTATTGTAAGCACAATATTGTATGTGTCCTTAACTGTATGTCATAATTTTTAAGGGGCCGACATATTATTAAAACAAGCTGACGATTCCATAAGGAGGACCAGCTCTTCATAGTGTGGAGAGTCACTTTTGTATACAATTCTAACACGGTCACTATGGAATACAATAAATATGTTTTATATTGGGTCATCCAGGCTATTTTTGGAGCAGAAGCTTGCTAGGGCTGGCCCTTTACAAGGTAAAGTGAGATCAATGACATTGAACAAACAGTGACTTGTGAAGCAATTTTAGCTCACATACTTAACTATGCATTAAGAAGTGACAGAACAGTTTTAATGTACACTATATAACCAAAAGTGCGTGGGCACCCATCCCAAGTATTTAGTTTAGCCAAGACTTTTGCTAATAGATGTATAAACCCATGCACATGGACATCCCATCTTCACAGACAAACAGCAGTAGAATGGGTGGTACTTAAGAGCACAATGATTTTAATGCCACCTTTGCCACAAGTCAGTTCATGACATTTCTTCTCTCCTTGATCTGTCTCAGTACAGTGTAAATGCTATTATTGTGAAGTGGAAGCCTCTAAAAGTAACAACAGCTCAGCAATGAATCTGCAGACCAACCACAGAGCGGAGCTCCTGAGTGCTGAAGCGCATAGAAATCAGCAGTCCTCTCTCCCATCACTAACTACAGAGTTACCAAACTGCCTCTGGAAGCAACATCAGCAAAAGCACTATGCATTGGGATGTTCATGAAAGTGGAGTGGTGCAAAGAGCCACTGGACTCAAGAGCTGGAGTCATGAATCCCGCTTCACTATCTGAAAGTTTGATGGATGTTTGGTGGATGTCAGGAGAATGCTATCTACTGGAATGCATAGTGCCTACTGTAGAGTTTGGTGGAGGAGTGATAATGGTGTAGGGCTGTTTTTCAGGGTTCGGGACCCTTAGTTCAAGTGAAGAGTAATGTTAATGCTAGAGCATACAAATACATTTTAGACAATTGTATGCTTCTAACTTTGTGACCCCAGTGTGGGCAAGACTCTTTCCTGTTCCAGTATAACTGTGCCCCAGTGCACTAAGGCAAGATTTATAAAGACATGGTTTGACAGGTTTGGTGTTGACCAACATCAGTGCCTTACTTCACAAATGCTCTTTGGCCTGAATAAGCACAAATTCACACACACATTCCAAACTCTTATGGAAACCCTTCCTAGAAGAATGGAGGCCATTATAGCTGTAAAAGGGCGCCAACTAAATATTAAAGTCCATGGTTTTGGAATGGGATGTCCAACCAGCTCATATAGGTGTGAAGGTCAGATGTCCACATACTTTTGGTCATATAGTGTACATGACTTAATAATACTAAAGACAATAGTATTAATAATAGTATTGTTAAAATATACCCCATTCCTACCCAAAGGCACAATAGTGTTGCATTCCACAGCAGCTTGAAAATCAGAGTGTGCCAATGCCTTTTAACAGGGAATTAGCCTGTGTGTGTCTTTTTGTAATAGTGTTAACTAGTTTGTGGTATTGTCCGTAATAGGATTAAAGTGCTGAAACATACTTTTGCACTTCACTGTTTACACTTAAATTACAGAGCACTTGGCACCGTAGCTGTGAATAGTCAGAAGTGAAGAGTGTGTGGGAATGAGAGCCCTGCTGGATTCCTGACCATAACCATGAGGGGAGGCGTTATGTATCTGAAACAAATGGCATATTTACTTTGTAGGTTTTCATTTTCTCATACACAATTGTAGAGAAAGCCAAAAATTCAAAGCAACTCCTTATGAATAGATAAAAAGGTACAAAAGAATTGGCAAGGCAAGGCTACATGTTCCCAGGAGAAAAAAAAGAATATTTGTAAATAACACTATTAAATAAATTAATGTTCAAAGGTCTATTTAGAGGGCCAATACAATGTATTATATAGGAATCTTTCCCAAAAACCATCAGAGTTGAATGTGCCACTTTCTGTTCAGATAAACTGATTAAAAGCTACAGGGAGTTCATTTTGAAGATGCTAAATACTGGAGAAAGGCGACTTTCTTTTTTGAAGAATGCATATTAGAGTACTCGCTTAGTACTTTAATATGTATTCTTCTTAAGTTGGACTGTCAGGGACAGTAAGCTGACCCTTTAAAAATGTTACAAAAAGAAGCCTTGGAACTGGGGCAATAGCTATAAGCCTGACTGTTCGGTGATCAATAAAATATCCTTGACCTCACTCTCTCATACACAAGAATGTACACATCTGTACCTCATTTTAATATCCTGTCCCTAAACTTGCTTTTCCATGCCTGTCAAAACACAAATTTATCTACATAACAATTGTGCATTTCTAATTGTAACATAGATTAGGCTGTAATAAGGTGCATACCTCCGAACAATTCAACTAGCCAGAGGCTCTGGCTAGAGGCATGTCTAGGAGATATGATTTACCGAGACATTTTATGTTTTTTGTTACCTATTGTTAGTTATTTATACTGTAGTTTGGAGTAGCCGTATTAGTCCAGTGTATAAGAATGCAAAAAACCCCCATAATATTATTTATATTATACCCATCAAACATTCTGAGCTCCTTGAAAATCAGGGACTTAAAGACAGACACAGGGATGCCAAAGATGGCTTGTCCTTCCTAAAAAGGGACACTAAGGAAGTATTTAGTTGTTAATAATTAATGCAATATTTCACCACAATGGCTATGTTGATATGTTTACCATTGTGTTTTGGGGATAATAGTTTGAAGTGAATGACAAGTGTGAGATATGTAGATAAGTGCAGAAGCAGTGAAGGTTCAGTAAGGGATTTTAAACATGTACGGGACGAGTATAAAGCTACCTACGGCGAGACCAAAGACTGACAAGGGTCTTCACAGCCAGAAAAATTAGCAGCCGGTTCCAATCTGCCATCAAACTATGTTTCTAAGGGATGTACAGTCAAAAATGTCTGCAGTCTCCAAGTGAGTGGAGTGTATTTAGCAAATTATCATAATTCAAATTCTAAATACCTGAACCTGTAGCATGAGTCAAAAAGATTTTGCTATACATATCAATTAAATAAATACAACAAGTGATATGTAACATTATTATGGCAATATTAATACAGCTATCACTAAATTGACTGATATTTCCAGTAAAAAAATCTGCAATTAAACTAAAACCAGGATTTTTTTTAAATGTGTAAATTGACTGGTTGCATAATGTAAGGTGACTGAGAACATCCTGTTTTAACCATATTATGGTGTTATGGTTTATTTTACTAACACATAATTGAGAGAATTCCTTGGCAAGTCAGTTGGTTCCAAATCTGATTAGTTTTGTGAATTTCCCCTTGGATTCCCGTGAGATTGAAGGCTTTGTTATGACAAAATTACGCAAAAAAATATATGAGATGTTTTAGATACACTATCCACAGGAAGCCACAATCTCCCTCTCTCATTGATACCTGACCTGCAAAAATCTTAGTGAAATTGTGAATGATTTCCAAATAATAATAATAACGCTCAGCTTCCTGTTACATTATAGGGAGCGTGCTCCTAACTATATTGAGCGTGCTCCCAGATGATATTAGTTCAATATTGTATGCTATATATAGTTTTAAGGTCATTTCTGAGTGACATAAAATATTAATTGGAAGCTGTGCAGAAGGTGAATGAATGAAATTATAATTTCAGGGATATATCTTTAGCAATGTGCACAGTGTGTCTTAGATTTCGGACAGCTTTCGCTATTTATTACGTTGCTTTTGTGAAGTTGTATTCAAGACTGTATTAAGAAGTAACATTGGTTTAGTGCAAGGCAAATATCAGGGGATGGCCCGGGCAGGGGAGAAATCGTCCCGAGCCAAAAATTTCAACCAGCTTTGAACCTATTTTATCAAGAGGATTTTCCATTATCTAGCATACTGAAAAATGTTCACAATTAATTACATTATTATTTATGAAAACTGCAACATTCTAAAACAACTTGATTTGAAGGATTTTATCTCATCATCTTGACCATGAGATTAGACGTGTGAACCTTGGCAAATTTCTCTTGGAAGACCAGCTGATCTGGCCTAGCATTATTATGTTTTATGATTATTATTATAACGGATTGTTTCATATAGCACCATCATATTCCATAGTACTGTACAATGGGCAAATTGTATAGTTCAAAATTAAAAAAGAAGAAACCATGCACCAATATTCTTCTAGAAGGAATGCTCAATCCCAGTATACCATTAACAAAGGGAGTCTTTGGTGCATAGACTCACCTACATTATGTCAAATATCTGTTAAATCACAATTCAATCCGGCACTGAATACAGATGATGATGCATGTGATATTTTAATGATATATTATTCATAATATCCTATTTTTAATGTATTTAGATCTAAAGGCATTGTTATATTTCATAAAAAGTACAATGGTGTTTGTTAATATGATGAATATCAAAACTTGAAAGAAGACTTTGAAATTGAAATACTCACGTTTTTCTTTCTTTGCCTCTACAATTTCACTGTCTGTGTCACTTGGAAGGGTCCAAGGTTGGCGCGAACCCTGCAGTTGTTCAAAAGACTCCTCCTAAAAAAGCAATCAAATCAAAAAGGTTTTCAGTTTTATACAATATATAGATATATACCCATAATATAAATATTTAGTTAGCATGGGCCCAAGCAATCTGGTTCAGACAGAATGATGAATCAGTGCATATGCACATAATGAACGTTGTTTGTTTTGTGGTTTTGGCCTTTCAGTACCCAAAAATCCTGTTTCCCTGTATGGGGTTAGAATGTGTATTTCAGGGTAAAATCCGTGTGTGTATATTCTGCCAGTTTTGAAGATTTAGTGATAGTAAATAAATCACAGTTTTCATGTTTCCTACCTAGAACTAATATAATGCAGTCTTTATAGTAGTTCAAGTTATTAATAACACAAACATGTAGCTCGAGTTGAAAATTCTTCTATTTGGTGTTTAAGTAAACACTGTACTTTCTCATGCTGGAATGGAATACACCTTACTGCCCAAGGCCATTTACTTAAATTAGCTGTAAGATGTAACTTTTGGTGCCAGGTGTTATCTCCCCGAGGTATAATTCTTCACAATTTTTAGCTTCAAGTGTTTATTTACTTAATGTCTGAAAACAGTTGTACGTGTGCGTTCTATTAATATGAAGTCCCTAACCTATCTTTAGATGACTTGCATGCTCATTTTCGTTTGTGGAGTAGAGAGGGTCTGATGATGGGTTCCAGACCAAAGCCTAGTCATCAATTAACATACATTTACATGTTCTTTGTCTGACATAAAGAACATTCAGAGCATGAACACAGTTCACACAAGTTGGGAGTAGAACATTGCAAACTCCGTGATATCTTTGTTCTGAGTCTATGTGTAATGTTTTCAGGATATGTTCTATCAGGATTGTATTGATGCATTCAGGGGCTCTAGAATATTATTCAGAATGTGGTGAGCTTTTCCTAACCCAGGCTAAACTACACTATTAATTATTGTAGCTAAAATGACACTTGCCTTTTAGGGTAAACAAGTTGTAAGAAAGTTCACAGTGGGTTCTCCGTTGTGTACTAAAGTACATGAGACCCAAGGCTGTCTTTAAGGCAATGCAGTATTTGGTAAACTGCTGAAAATTCAGATCTGTATATTCCCTACATAATTTATTACAATGCCAGACTGTCATTGCAAAGTCCCGGGCACGTCTGCAGTGTGACTAAAACTAATGGCATCCCTTCTGTAATGATGGACGCACATCCATTTATGCAGCAGACTGAGCAGGCAGCCTCTCTGCTTCTGATCATTTACACTGATGGGCAATGGCATCTACTTTCTGATCGAAACGAAAGAGGGGGTTACAAGTGTAGTGTGATAGGCAAGTATTAATATGAAGAACACCAATGGGGTTGGGTAATGTACTTTCACCAACTAGAATTCAAAAGGTTATAAAAACCATTCATGGCTAAAACATCACTTTGGTTGGGTATTGTATTGGTTTAAATGGGATCTGTGATACTGTTGTATTTTTGCTCTACAATGATATGATCCTTACTGCAAGAAACATTATGTTCGTAAACACTGTCACCATAGAGTAAGACTGAAATTTTGACTCAAAAACTACTGTTATCCCTGCTATCCCCAGTCTGGTTGTTTTTTCCCCTTTTTTGTATAAGCTATAATTTTTATGGAAAGTATGAATGCTTTGACGACATCCTACTCAAGACTCTTAAACCATGGGGACCCTCGTTGCCCTGCCATGGACTCACATTACACATTTGATCCAATGTGTGTATTGTGCTTTACAAATATACCACCCTGATTCATGGTCATGATAGGAATGAGTAACATAATAATTTGGGGATATAATGCAACCATACCAACAAAAATTTATGCTAAAACACACCACATCCAGTGTTGTATTCCCCCCCAACGTGCTCATATAGAAATCATTGATAAAGACCTCATTGTGAGGTCGAAACATTGTTGGTGTTGTCCTTCAATAAACCTGCCTAAGCTGGAACCCTTGAGTGCCTGGAGCCTTTTTCTATTTTCATATAGAAATCTTTGTGAGCACTTTCTGTATGTGCATTGTGGGGGATTCTCATAAGACCATGCTGGAGTTGGCTGGTGATGAGTATACCACTCATGCACACTGGAAGTGTCTCTTTAACCTGAATATTTTTTGTACATATCACTCTATAGCTTACTGCCTACTGTATTTACAATTTTTACCATTATCTCTAAATTTACATATTTTCAGAGACTTATTCTTGATATGCACTGCTAAAAATATATATACTAAGTAATCATAAAGACCTGGAGATAACACATCACAGTGATCATTTTCTAAGGAGATACCCAGGGTTTCAGGAGTAACTTACTAATGTTTAAATTTACACTTCTCTGTCTTGTAATTTACATTCAGTAGATTGCAAGCTTTTAGATCATTACGTAGCACGACAACCTTTACTGTTTACGACAGTAAAAGCAAAACATAAAAAAAGACAAAAGGAGTTTAATCCCATTAACTGGACTAAATCAAGCACTTGTTTATTTGTTACAATAAATCAATACACTGATTCATTTTTATATGTTATTTTTTTATGTTATGAAGACTTTTACATTTGCTTTTATAGATAACAAAGGACTCAGGATAAATACAGCAAAATAGTTGTTCTCTGCTAAACATCTGACATTTCTACCAAGCAACTCATGAAGTAATAACATGTCATCTAAAAAGATCAATGATTTCTGCATTGTGCACAGTAATATTTTCACACTGCATCATTTGTTTTACGATTCGGAGAGTGATAACAGGTTTAAATGCACCGCTAGTAGGATTGCCCGAGCTAATAAGTCACCCAATACACTGTTAAGCACATGATTTCATTAAAGATTAATTGGCCAGGTGGAAATGCCTCAGTAATGCAATCACGTTAAAGAAAAAAGAAGGACAAGTTCCGATATCCAGCTGTGCTGAAATATCACAGCAGCCATCACTCAGGCTATACAGACAAACCAGGGAGTGCTGCAGCCTGAAGCTCTGGGTGTCAACGCAGAATGACGACTATTCTGATATTTCAACACATTTACATAGCAGCCCCCGGCTTACCCAGATTTTAGTCTTGTGTCCAATTTCCATCTGTTGCTATCTATTTTCTTTGCCTCCAATCATTACGCCTTTAAGTTACACCACGTTAATGAATACATATGTATACAGAATTATTACTAATATCTACTAATTTATATAGCTCCATCATATCTCATAGCGCTCAACAATGAGACAAAAAGGACTCAACCAGTAGCGAATCACATGACAATTTGGACAGACATAGATGGTGAGGAGGGAGTCCTGCTTTTATGGTGCGTTTTTATTACTATTATTTAATTCAGGAACTGAATTTCCCACTAAGGAGCTTATTCAGGTTTTGTTAAATGGCACTCAGTTGGCACTGGACGCAATATCAACGCATTTCTTGACAAACGCTACAGGGGAACCCACAATCTACCTGACAGGAGCGAGAAAAATGTCCGACAAATGCCCAAGTTGTAACATTTTTCTTGTGGTTTCTGTCAGAACTATCTGACCCTTAATCAGTGTCTAGTTCCATAAGGGACAGGTTTATCCACCAGGAGATCAAAGGCTGCCCATTTTATTACAGGAAGTATACTCACAAAGCAGAATTCTTACCTCTGAGATACTGTTTTTCTGAGAAGCGTTTCCTATATTCTCTGCGGCAAATTGAACAGGAACTCCCGACACAGAGTTTTGAGTCCATGTAACTTGACTCTTAATCGTTACAGATCTACTCCTTTGGCCAGCAAAGGTTATATCCTTGTTTCCTTGGTTACTTGGGGTCAAGGGTCGAGATGGCAAGCTGTTTGGTGTTACAGGTCTGCCCAATGGAGTAAGTGGTGTTTGAAGTTTGTTTGACTGTGAATTTGGTGTTTGAGGCCTACTATTTGGGAGACTTGAAGCCTGCCCTCTGTTGTTTGGCTGAGGTGGAGACTTATTTCCTTGAAGCTGAAGTTGTAGGCTTTTTCCAGCTTGGTTTGGCAACTGTGGTCTTGTATTTTGTAGTTGAGATAAATGGTAGACTCCTTGTTGATCACTATTAACGGCGGCACCCTGTTGACTGTTTGGACTCCGTGACATACTTGCTTCTGCCATGAGAGCCAAGTCTTTTTCAATATCTGAAACAAGAATGGAAACATTGTTACATCTAATTTATAGCACACGATACAGAATGCATTGATTGTCACAATTACCGCATAAAGCTAAAACTATGGCTGATGAAGTTTTCATGAGTGCTTGTGAGTTGCATATAAATACTCAATAGGATAGAGTCACAATGCAGAGATAGTAAATATTGTAGTTATATCTGAAACACAATGAATGTTCCATGTTTTCAATTTGTAGTATTTTTTTAGTTTTTATTACTTAAAAATATGGAAATTTGTAATGGTTTATATAATCAATATAAAAATGAGTTGAAATCTAATGTTTGCCTTTAACACTACTCAACTAATTCTGTATCTGCCATGAAGAGATGTTCATGGTCATTCTCAATGTTCTATCATGTAGATCTTGCATTACAGTTCTGTACTGTACGATAGTGTTCTAAAGTATAAAACAGAACTGGGTATACTGTCAACCCCTCTTCTGCGAAACCATTTTACTATAAAACAATATAGTACCACCTTTCTACCACCTTAAAACAGTTGGAAACAGGTCCCTTTTATCTTCATTAAAAATCTCATCTGAAGAAAGATCAGTCCTGAGCTATGATACCTAACTCTTAGCCAAAACACTTTAAATGATCGCTAAAACAATTGAGACCATAGCTTTACAGAAATTATTTTTAAAACAGAAAGGTATATGCTTTATCACGGAGTTAATGGTGATTAAGAAGACCATTTTCATTTCCAGCAAGTTAAGTAAGTTGTATCAACAAAGGAAAAATAAAATATATGAAGTGGGCCAAGAAATGCATCAGACTTAGAAAAGGCACTAAATGTTAAAATTGGTGAATATTTAGAAATGTTGGAAAATCTGAAAAAAAAATCATATATATATATCAAAATAAATTTAAAAAACACCCCATGAACTGTGTTTTCTTTTATAAAGGTTATGCTCCAAAATATATTTTATGACACTGTGCTCTGAGATTCACAGGAGGAGAGAATAATATGGGTGAGGTTAGTGTTGCACATCCTTGGAGACTTGTGATCCTGTTCAGTGTTAATTCCAAAGTGTAGTTACAGAACTACATGTGCCATGTGCAAATGACGGGATTTATAACGTACAATAACTGTCTCATAGACTGGAACATAGCGGCATACACCTTTACAAGAAACAATGATGTCATGCAAATTCATACTTAAAGCTGTAGTCTTAATAACTTAATAATCCACATATTTGGAGGGGTTTGAGGAACTTCGCTTTTGTGAAACATCAATTCTGAGTATGCTGAAAAATATTTTAGAAATATTTAAATCTCCCTCTTATACCATAAACATAAAATATTGGAAAATCCACAATTCAAGAAATAGGGTTCAATCACAATGGCCTATGGATTTATTGTACAAATGTATCAACTGTAATAATTGTTATTTTACACTCTACACTCTGAAAGAGACGTTGTCATGCAGTTTGCACACCATTGTATCCTAAAGTGCTGGCTTGATTACAGCCCTCAAAAACTGGAATTGTGCAGCCCTGCTCTAATCTAAGACTCGTTTGAATGAGAACACAAATTTAACAGATTTGTTCATGATGTCACAAAAGTTCTCATTTTCTGCTGAAATTCTGAAGTCTGCTGTTAATATATGTGTCAATTATTCTGGTTCTTGTAATAAAGTGTATCATGCCTTGAAGCAAAACAATTGGATTTGGGAATTAGACAGGGCAGTACAATCAAGCAGCACCAATAAGTATCCCCACACGGATATATCATTTTTTAATAAATATCTGTCTGGAAAGAATGATCTACTGTTTCCCAATTTTTATGCATGCAGTCATCCTTGTTAGCTTCAGCTGATTGTTGATCACCAACCTACTTCTTTGTTCTCTAACTATACCTGCCTTATTCATTATCTAAGGCTTGCAATGAATATTTTAGAAACTACCGTATAAGACGACCCTGGTTATAAGACTACCCCCCAAAATCTGAATATTTATTCATGAAAAAAAGTAAAAGCCTGTATATAAGACAACCCTATAGGAAAAAAGTTCTACCAGTAAATGTTAATTCATGTAAACTATGTGAACAATTTTTTTTTAATAAAAGCTATGATTGAGAAAAATATTTTGTTTTTATTTCCTTTTTTCAACCTGCCCCCCAGTTATGCACATCTGCCCCCAGGCTTGCCACTCTGCCCCAGAAATGCCATATACCCCCTATATGCCACTGTGTCCCATGATATGCCTTTTAACCCTCTAAATGCCACTGTGCCCCATGATATGCCTTTTGACCCCTTATGTTCCACTCTGCCTCCGGAATTGCCATATACCCCTATATGCCACTTTATTAGGGGGTTTAAAGGCATATTATGGGGCAGAGTGGCATATAGGGAGGTATAAGGCATTTCAGGAGGCAGAGTGGCATTAAGGAGGTTAAAAGGCATTTCATAGAGCACTCTGCCTCCAGAAATGCCTTATGCCCCTGCATTTAACACTCCCTCCCTCCTCCAAACTTACCGGTGCTTCTGAGTCCCCGGTGCGTAGACAACTTCCGCTGCAGCCAGGAGGAGGTGCGGTTGGCAGCGGAGGTTGTGTGGGTCCATCGCGCAGACCTTCCCCGGCTGTCCGACAACCCCCACTGCTAACCGCGTAGAGCTCTACACGCTGCCCGGACTACGCACCAGGGACTCAGAAGCACCGGTAAGTTGGGGGGGCATAACAGAGGAGGATCCAAGTCCCCTGCATCACTTGTTCTTAGTCTCATAGTCAGACCTATTTGAGGTCTGATTATAAGACAACCCCGATTATAGGGGTATTTTTCATAGCATTTGCTCTGAAAAAACTTTGTCTTATAATCAAGCAAATACGGTATTTGAGAGGAGGATCCTAGTTAGATAGCAAACCAAGCCCAGTTTTCTGAAAGCACCTTAAGTACCCTACTGTAGGTTACTGTAGTTTACACCAAATATCTTCAAAACATTTTTTAGAGCTGTCCTGATAATTTGACTTTATTTAGCCGATATGCTACCGCACTGGAGTATTATAACACAAAAACTTAAAGAAAAAAACAAAAAACTTGTCCTCCAATACTTTACATGTATAGGATATAGAATATATTACTGTAATGAATAAGACTTTAGCAGATTTTTATGTTATTTTGCTTTCCATTGACATGCAGACTGGGGGAAATTCCCATCCTAGGACAGATTAAAGGGCACTTTTTTCAGCACATACCAGCCAGATGCTTTTCCATGCTTTGCAGTTCTTTTGCGGTTAATGCCTCTTTCAGGAGCTTTTGACTGTGTGAGCCTCCACTTCTGGCAGACAAGGCTTCTGAGTCCCAGACTGGTTGACGCTAAAGAAGTTCAAAAAGTGAGAGAAAGTGCTTTTACAAACAAGTCAAAATTGGAAAAGGAAAGAAATAACTACACGTTCCCAAGGCACAGAGATTTTTGGAATTAGTTGTTTCCCAATAGGTGTGTGTCTACTGTCATTTTATTTAAGAAGCCTACAGAAAATGGGTTACTTGGACCGTCTAGAACTATAACACCTAGCATGCTTATTCGGCAAAAGACCAAAGGGTGTCAGAAAATATTAGTATTCTTGAATATACTAACTACATTTGTAATAATGTGGACACTGTGGCTTATCATGAGGTCTCATGATCCACCGAAAATGGGCAGAGAAACTATATGTTACAGTTTTTCCACTCTGATCTGAAAATTTGTGAATTAGGGTAAAATTGTCCAAATTGTATAACATATTTTTGAATAATTGAATGAATCAAATAAAGTATATATTATATATACATATATATATATATATATACACACATACATATACATAACGCAGCTTGTGGCATCCTGTAGACATGTTTCGCCCTGTGTTTGATTACTCAGTTAATATGAGGCTTTACCAGAAGGCTTAGGCAATGTATTCACTTAAAGTGAGGAGGGAAAGGGGTTTTTGTGTAATGATAGTTTTTGTATTTATCTGCATACCACATATAATTTTACTTAAACCAAAGTCTGGACATGTTGCGGTGTTTGATGCTGTAGCTGAGCATTTGATCATGATTTCCACTTACTGGAAGTACATAAACTTGAGATAAGTACATCTCATGGCCACAAAGCACTTGAAGGTCAAGACTAAGAAAAACAAATTCATATAGTAATATCCTGAACAAATTCTTGAAGGGAAGTATCTTAAAGGTTTGCAGGAAACATAAATTAAACTAAATATCAGTACATTTTACCATAGAAAACATATAGCAATAAACTCCTGTAGGCCAAGTTTATAGCAGGGGAATTCAGATTTGGCAACTGTGCTTGGATACTCTGTTTACACAAAGAAGTCATATGTTTCAGTTGGCTATGCTTAAGTTTTATCTTTTTTCTTTTCTTGTAGACAATGTGGCATTGGTCCTATTCTCTCCTCTTCCCCTGATAAATAAATAATTAAAGGGGAGCAGGAATATGTTCAAACCATGCTGCAGCTGGAAAATGATGTAAGCTAGAGAAGCTAGAAAGGGGTGAAACTGGGAAAGGTCCCTTCACCCTCTCCCAGTCCCAGTGCATTGAAAAATATGCTGGCTTGGAGACCAAGTTGTGACATCTCAAAATAATGTTCATTATATATAAGGATTCATTTATGTAAATTATTATAAGTAGATGCTAATTATAAAAAGTTATTGTATGATTAAATAGAATGTAATTGTTGGGAAGCTTGAAAAGGTATTGCCGTTGGTGGAACTGGAAAGTCTAGGACGTTACTGGAGATCCCCCCCCATGCAAACTCCTCAGTGGTTATTACACAGAATATAATAGTAAGCTCTAAGATCATGAGTGGGTTAAGGTGCGTGTCTTATATATGTAAAAGGCCAGCCGTTCTCTTCTGCTATTTCTTGCTGTTTTCGTGGTGATGACCTAATATATTTTCAAAAAACAGAATTTGTTTTCTTATCCCATTTACTTTGATACAAGTCACAGAAAAAAAAAACTGTTAATAAAAACATCAAAGCAAGACAACATTATGGTAACTACTAAAAATATTTTACTCAAAATATGGCTCAAACTCATAGTTGCCAACATTTTCAATCAAATGCTTACTTTGAAAAATTGAAACAACCACCGCCCAAAACTCCACCCACTGTGCACAATCCACATAATTAGCATAATTTGTCTCCGCCTAGATATTATAGTGCAGATTACTGTATATCGCCAGGTTGTATCACACTATCATACACAGCATCTATGTCAGACAGGAGAATTTTATGGGTATCAGCGGTGTAGACATATAGTAAGACCCTGTGCAGATGTGCTTCACTCACAGAGCTCTGTCTACACCGCAGAACAGACAGGTCACAAAAAATATTGGGGAGTGAATATATTGGCGAATGATATCAGCAATTACAAAGGCTTTTTGAATACCTGAAGGAGGATGGAAGCAAGAAATATGAACACTGACACCCCACATACACATTCATTCTAACACCTCAAGCTGTCTAGCATTGTAAACTAACACACATACACTGATTCTAGTAGCATTGTGCACTAACACTCCCCTCACACACACTTTATGCTGTCATACATAGTCTAACACTGTACACTGACTCATGATGTAGACAGCTTAACCTGTACACTGTCACCCCATACACACTCATTCTAACCGTGTATACTGACACACACATTTTAAGTAAAGGATAGGCACTAAAATGGCTAATTGTAGATATTTTCAAAGTTGCAAAGTAATAGTATGGATAGACTGTCAAAATACACATACGCTGCCTTATTAATGCCTGCCCATACACATATACATACACATTCAAACTTACTCACAAACCTACTGGATCACACTTGCCCTTGCAGCCACACACTTACTTCCCCTTAGATACACATGCTGTCAAATACCCATACTTTCAAAAAACACATTCTCTGTCCCTTTTCTCATTACCATCTATTCCTATCTCTCTTATTTTCATTATATCTTCCCTTTCTCATTATCTACCCCCTTTCTCCCCATCTTTCTTCTTTAAGTCCTGTGGTGGGAGTCCAAGGTCTGTTTCTTCAGACCTCTTCTCCTGTGCACGCTGCTTCAGTGATCAGTCATGATGTTTTATCCTGGCGCTCAGCATCAACTGCCGGCACGCAGTGCTAGGGAGCACTAAGGCAGAGGTGTGAAGGAATGGACCTCGCGCTCTCTTAATTTTGAGCCGGTTAGAGGGAGATTCATGGCCCTGCACCCAGCACCCTTAACTGCAGATCTCCTGGGACACGGAAAGTACCGGGACAAACTTCAAAATCCTGGCACTGTCCTGGGAAAAAAATGGGACAGTTGGTAACAATGCAAAGTAAATCTTTAATTAACAACTAGCATATCTGGAACAAATATGGTTGCCAACTTATTGTCTGTAGAACCTGCAATAATTACCTAATTTATGACCTTGTTTGATTCCATGTTAATAAACTCTATTAGTACAGCTGGTGCACATAAGACACGCACACACATTGCATTCTTACATTAATACTTTTGAATGCATTTAAAATATGCTTTGTGTCTTTTCCAAACCACCAAACTGAAGATACACTAGATACAGTTTTCCATAAATCTATTCTGCGTCCTCAGTGGAATTTTTTTTTTTCATTTTTTACAACTAGATTTCCCCACCTTTCAATTAGGCATTGGTTTATTGGTCTACTTGTAATAATCAAAAACACAACTATAAAAGAGCTGGAAACGTGAAGCAGATGTAAAAACAAATAAATGTTCACGCTTTATCTGAAACACTTTTTTTTAACGATGGAAAAACCTTTCTCTGACGGAGTTCCATAAATCTTTAAGATTTTTTGAGATTTCATTCTTACATAACCATAAAAATGTATCGGAAAATACCAATGAGTCAATTGTTTTAGGTATACTGAGATGGGCTATAGTTGAGGCATAATGGGAGTTGGCATCCACCAACTACCACATCTGGAAGGTAGAACCTACCTAAACCTGGTTACCAGTTGTCACCATTAGTTTTAATGGATTACTCAAAATGAATTTGTCAAATCCACAAAGCAATACTGGCGAGATGTTTATTGTTATATAATAATACTAAATTTGAGCAAAGTTCAGTCACCCAATGATTTCAGCTTCTCCATGTGACCCTGCATTATGAAGGGCTTCCATGGTATGCAATTACTTTAGCCGTTTTCAATGTATCATCAAGTTGGGAAGCTAAATGTTGTAATACACCAGGAAATGCCCAACTTAGTGAATATGGTATTTGTAGCTAGTGCATAATTAGGTGTTCATCTCTGTTTCTACGGGGGCACAATAACAAATGTCTGTATATGTGTGAATGGTAACATTCTTACTTTACCTTAACCTGTATTGCTATGTTGTGTTTATATTTTAATTCCACGAGAAACAATACTGGAACGATATCAGAGATGTTCCTCTTAAATGGCATTTCAAAGTGGATTCAACATCCTTAAATTGGGGGAATTATCACACAAAACATGTCAGGGAATGGAACTATGAGGTAAGAAGGAAGAGCTTTGAGACACTGATGGCTTTGGCAATGGGGAGTCAGAAACAGTGTAGATGTCAGGACTCGGGTAAGCAGGTCAGGTAGGAGCCCAGTTGCAGGGGATACCTGGGGCTCACGATGCATGATACCAGACCGGAAGGTACAGACAGGCGAATAGAAAACACACAATGCTGAAAATAAATATGGAACAGTCTATATTGGAGTGGGATGGTTGGTCGGGAAACACAAAGGGGACTGATTTACACAGTGGAATAAGTCACAAACAGGATACAGGCTGTAGGTAATACACGAGTTGAAAAGTCTCTTGAAAGGGCACTGTGGCTGGGAAGGGCACATGGCAGGAAGCCATGGTAAAAAAAACAAGCCAGGTTGTTGACAGAAGGATGTGGTCGAATCAAGTGGCCAAATCAGGTATCCAGTATAATGGCGACAAACAAGCCAGGTCAGAACCATAGGATAAGTAGAAAGCTTCTAGAATAAGTACAGGACCAGGATACAGCGCCACAGTAGTAAGCTGCTTACACTGCAAAGGCCCAGACTGGAGGGCAGAGCAGGTATATGAGGGCACGGCTACACCCAGGTAACGTGGCTCGGCTGATCAAAAAATAGCAGGGGTTGCTGCTGGGAAGGGTGGCCACTGGCCACTAATGTCTGCAGGTAGGTATAATTATTACATGGTCCAGGCTGGCAGGGTGGAATCCTGACAGTAGATGTGACTTGCACTTTTTTCATACAGGACAAAAAAAGAGTTTCAGGAAGCCCCCACACCTATTGAAATGAATCTGCCCAAAGCATCTTTACTTGATTTTCTATTGCAGAATCTACAGGGAGGAAACAGGTTAGCAACTCCAGGTGCTTTCAATTGTAAGAACAACATTGTTAAAGGATCTACAGGTTTAGTGAAACTGCCATGACACACGTGTTCTGCTTTTATACAATGAAATGGGCACTACAGAGCTTTAGGAAACAGGAGTGCAAACTTGGGAAATATGAGTGCTGCATTTTTGTGCAGTACAGTAAAACAAATTACGGTATTTACCCCTGATTTTTCTCCAGAAAATTGAAAAAGATACTTCAGCGATTTTTTTTATACGGTAGAGGGTAATTATATCTAGTACTTGTATTATTTTTATTTGGTTAAATGGAAACTTTTTTATTTTTCTTTATGTGGCGTTTGCAGCATTTATACTTATGCTTCACGTGTGACACAATCAGACACCATGCTCTAATTGCCAAGAGGCTTCCAGGTCACGAGAACATCTCAAAAAGCAGAGGATCACTGGCAGGGAAGTACTCATGTACATAAAAATAAAATGTTTTGCAGCAAACTTAACATATATATTACTTACAACCATAAAACAAGAGCGTTAAAAAACAATTTAAGTCTAATTAAAAACTATTTAATATGCCTTAAAAAAACTTTGCCCTAAAAGAGGTCACTTCATTAACCATTCGAGATGAAGGCACATTCAGCCAATCTCAGAGGACAGAAGTGTCAAGAAGCATCACAAACTAAAACATGTTGACCTGTTAAATCAAATAAAACAATGGTGGGAAAGTGCCAAACTTCATTTTTCAGAGAAATGTTGATGCGCAGGCCGGCAATGTGGCTTATATCTCATTGTTTAAGCATCTCTTACGTAAAAGAACAAACTAAAGGGACTTTCATTATTCTTTTTTTTTAAATGACATGGGCGTTTTTAAAAAGATGAAATCAACGGCAAGCAGTTATTAAAATAGGAGAAGCAACCGTGTTGACTTTTCTTCCTGTTGAATTCTACAACAGTTAAATGTCTAGTACTGGATAATACTGGAACTCTTCTCAGAAATAATTAATCAAGTAAAATCTTGCCTCAGGCTCTAAATATTCGAAAGAAGAACAACGTGACAGATCCGCTAAGATTGATTTGCTTAGGATAATGGAGTGCAAGTGGTGCTGTGGCTAGGTGGAACAGCATCTTTAACAAGTGCTCACCCAGAATATATTGAGATTGCAGATACATTAGATTTTTTTCCCATTCACTGTTATTAATTATTGTGTTCATTTATTGTTTTCTTTTTAAATAACTCCCACTTCTTTAATTAATTGTTAGCACTAGAATATGACTAAATTATCAAAAACACTGCTCAGAACCTCGATGCGTATTTCCAGTTCTCTTGAGAAACACATTTATCTCAATATATTATGGTCTAACTAACAAAGATATTCATCATTGCTGAGGTCACAATTAGAATCACCCAAAAATGGATTCCAAATAAACCTAACAATTCTATCAACTGTAATAAATTAGTGTTATTTTTCAAAATATTGCCAATGGTATAGATCTCAAACTTTGGTTGGCTGCAACATTTTTAGTAACTGTAATTGTTCCTTTTAGATCTCAAGTATATTTTCAATTAAATGTGTCAGCAGCATGACCCCATTCACTGAGATCAGCTGAAACTAAACCTGATTTACTTCTAAAAACAAGATCGGGTTTCAGAGGCAATAAAATTATAAACACCGACATTACATTCTAGGTGAACTTGCAAAAATATTGTCCTTATTTAAATAGTGCAGTTTCCTTTAGCCGAGTCTTTAATGAACTGTGACAAATGCCAACACAGGTTTATTCATTTCTACACTTAAATTTGAATGTTCAAAGTTTACTTAAAAGTTTATTTAAAGACATTAAAGATTCAAACGAACACCTGCTGTTTCATGTTTCTTTCCATTCCATGTTACACCTCAGCTCTACAAACCATCCTGATCATACAAGCTCATTTAGACTGTGTTGGGTCAATTTATTAATCTGGTTACTAGACATGTGCCAGCTTGTAAGGTCAGCCATGGGTCAGTTATTGAAATTATTATTTTTAAGTCTTCATTAATTTTACCGCTCAGGCTGACCTTTTAAGTTTTTGTTGAAAAAACAAAAGATGCATAATTACTGTGGAGTGTTAAGTATATTTTAAGCACTTTAATAGAGCAAAAAAAAAAATGAGTTGAAACGGGTGACGTTTGAGAAGTAAGCGTTTGACGGTTTTGGGACCTTGGCCTATATTATATTTGTTTAGTCTTCTGGAGAACATTCACCAGAGCAGGTGCACAAATTTATTGGGTGTATGATTTTAGTCATATTGAAAATACTACAGATGGGGCTAACTCGACAAGATCCGTGCACACATTAAAAGGAAAATTTGTGCTCACATTTGGTTTACAGTGGAGGAGATTTGGGTAGAGGCAATACTTTGCAACTATAATGTTTGTTTTTTTAGATTTTGGTTCAGTCAATGATGATGAAATCACTTTTCAAATTATCATTAAATTCCTTGTTAGCCAATCCTTGGTAAAAACCGAGGGCAACCTTTACATACTTCCTAACATTTTGAATGAGCCAAAAAATTTATACATGGTTATGGCTTTACCAAGACTTTTTTATGTGACTTTGTGACCTGTTGAAAACTACGAGTAAGGTATTTAGAAGACAAATAAATTGAGCAAATAAAACTTTTATGGTTGTAGAACACTTAGAACGCTTGTATCTAAGCATTCTACAACCATAAAACATATCAGCAAACGTTCTGAGCTCCTAGGAAAGAGGGCCATCGGGGGAGGAAAGTGGGAGAAAGAGATTTTAAGCATGAACACCCTTCTCAGGTCCTTCCGAGTACTGTCTTCTGAATGATTGGCTGGAAATATCAGCAATGGCAGGTGCTCCTTTCTGAATAGCTTTTCCAAAAGCATTTTAGCTCCCATCATGGACACATATTCCGTGCTTTTCCCACCCAGTACTGAGTGTAGAAGACAATGGACCCTTTATTGGGGAAAGGCAAAACCCCTAATGCCATGTAAAACAAAGGAAAGATCATCATAAAATGGGAAATTAGGTGGCCAGCACATATTTCCTCCAAGTTATTCTATGTGGACTGATGCAGGCAGTCCAGCTTAAACTCTGTTGTATGTGGCTGCCTAATACTGATCTCCAAGGCACCTCTTCCACAGCTGAGCATTTTAACTTGTACTCATATCACCCCTTCCTTTTACTGCCCAAGTCTCCATTAGGGAGAGACCCTCTTTTGCTGTGCATCAGCGTTGCAACAATTCTGTCACTAGTTTAGAAAGGAGGGATCGGCCAAAAAAACGCCTCCACCTTCCAAGTGACCTCCTCTTCCTCCTTGAGTTAGCAGTCCCCTGCATGGCGTCAAAGTCAGACAGACAAGGATCACACTGGTAACATCAACGGAACAGATGATAGTAACAGGACAATGGAACTTCTTCTTTAAATGATGGAGGAGAATAAGAGGATCGTCAGGGTGGAGGATAGAGGTAGAGAGGTGATTTTGCCCTCCTAAACAAGTCTTTATGGTACTTTACAATATCAATACAAGTATATATCTAGCGATCTCATGTACAAACAATGTCATACAAGAATTCCAGAACGTACACTTTTTTCACTCATGCCTAATGTGAATATATAAACATGGATTTCTTACAGTAGGTGACACCTCTTCCATAGCTGGGTGCCAAAACTCTACCTTCCATCATGCCTTTTTTTCCTTGCCGACATTCTGTGCTGTCTATACTCTGGTAATAAGACTTGCCACTTTGGACGTGTTATGTTTCTTTAGTTAGCCTTGATCCAAACCTCATACCTCAACTGCCCTACCCAGCTATTTAGATAAAGAACTACGTTTAGCATGTACTTTGCCTTTTGAGATTTATTTCACCTCAGACATGCACTAAAGAAAGCCACATTAGTTCAACCACATGAGGTTTGAAGGCCAAGGCGGTCCAGCACTTCACAAAGATTACTCTGAATCCTGGCTTCAAAACTCTCTGCCTGAAATGTTAACCTACTAGACAAAAGTGAGTCATAAGACATTTTTTGGTGTATAATAATCACCGCAGGCCACAAAAAAATGTACAGGGATTTAGACTGGATGTACAAAATGCAAGCTATGCTGCTGCACACGTACAAATCCTGCCATCTTCTAGAAAATCAGGAAGCCACAGTAAAAAAAGTGGTGTGTTTAATGTGAGAATAACATATAAAACTCAGAGAAAGGTTCTACTTCATATATAATCCATTTGCTTCAATGTTATAGCTTTACAATAAAATGCACCAACACCATACAAGTATTTTTTATTCATATAAATGAAGTAAAAAAGTTGAACTATACTTAGACAAGTATGTTTAAAACTGGCGTTAGACGGGTCAATGAATCACTGGAGCTCCAACAGATACACAGTTCATTGCTTGTCACTTAAAGCCTGCTGTTTCCCAAAAAAATACTTTCCCGCCCAACATGTCCAACATCTCTGCCACATGTACACATGAGGTTGTGCTTCAGGAAATTTGTTTAAGCACCTTGACTGCTACGATTACTAGTTTAACTCTACCGCTAATTTAATTTGCTTCATTAATTTTATTTCAGTACATGCTGCCAACCATCCAGTTGGCTGATTACCCAAAAGTAGAAAACTTACAATCACCACTTACGTTGGCCGCTAAACTAGAAATAGATGCGACTTGGCTGGAATTCCCTGAATAGATTAGCATATATATGGCTTTCACTATATAATATATATATATATATATATATATGTTTTTAAGGGGAACGCTGGCATTAGAGTTACAGTGATGATGCATGCAGTCATTTTAGTGCATTCATAAAAGCAATGACTCCTCTTTTACAGTCCAGTTCAGTACATGCTTTGAGAGAGTAAAGAAACACTTCTGGCACTGACAGTATCATCCCCATTTATTCAGCAAATGTTACAAACAATCGAAAAGCTTAGAGTTTTGTTTACCATGCTGTTCTATTTTATTCTACAGGAGAAAGTAGTCTGCTCAGTCCAACATAATATTATTATGTTACAATTATTACTACAAATACTACTACTACTAATAAATAATAATAATTATTGTTATTTAGATAATAATATTTTCATCATATAGCCTCAACACACTCAACATCAACTTGAGTTCCTATAAGCATTTCTGATAAAATACACAATCTGTGCATATCTGCTTTTCTTTGAATTAAATGCAATACATCCAGCATGGCTGAGCTGTCAAACAAATCAGACCTCACGTCACAAGACTAGACGAATTACATGCTATTTGTTTTAGGCACACCACCAAAATATAGCTTTTATTATTTTGCTGATTAAAGACACATTTTCTCAACCACTTCAAGATGCAATAGATCATATATCACATATTATGCTACTTATTTACAATGCCCGTTCTCCCTACCAAAGACCAGAACTTGAAAGTCTCAGTCTGTGTTACACTGGAACACCTTTTGAAAAGTAGGGTTTTGGAAAAACTAGAACTAAACACCATCATTTCAAAATCCCCAGGTTGAAGTTGTGACACTTAAGTGGGATCATGTGTCACACCTCATCCATCAGCATTCCCGAGATTAACATGTCGCATTTAATTATGTCAACTGCTTGTATTATATCTTAAGAGGGCAAAAGCAACACTGGTTAATATGACTTAGGTTCTATCAAAGCCAATATTTAACCTAAAACAAAAATTTACCCTCAGATCCTACTAAAAATAGCATGCAATATTTTTAACAGGTCGGAGCCATTTATCTGCAATGGAATTGAACTGAAATAACAAAATAAATAAGAAACACTAAACTACATGTTAACCCACATTACACATTAACTAAGAGGTATCATTGATTGTATTTACTAGTTAAAGAGAAACTGATTATTCATACTATATTTTCCTTAATCATAATTTAAACATAAGTAAGTAATAAGTGTAAACGTGAGACTTAAGTATTTACAGGAAGCCTTGGACACAGTAATTATTTCCATAGATTGCCTCCGATATAAGAAGCGCAGCTGATTTTTTACATTTTTTTTACATGACATACCATGTCATTTGAAGGGTTTAAAGCAATATCATGACACCATGGTACATCATAAAGGGGTTAAATTGGGCCTAGGGAAGCCTTAAATTAATGAAAACAATGTAAATATTGTCTGTTGTTAATTTCATCTATCTCTAAGATATTACTGACAGCAACTTGTCATAACATTCGTTATTATATGGGTGCGTTGGGCACTTACCTAAACCATGTCATATTACCCATCTACTAAGAACGAAATAACTGAAAAACTGAAGAATAAGTAGCCAGGGGATTTTGTGCATCATGGGAAATGCCACTTCAGGACCAGAGTATTGATAACACATTCATATAAATATCTTAAAATGATGGTGCCATGAAAAAAACATTAGTATTATAAATTAATAATTATGTATACCTGGGTATTGAAAGGATTATTGTTTAAGGGTTATTTTTCTTTTATTCATGTCCACTTGGTGCACTTTTAATAATTAAAAAACAATTTTGCTTTTGTATTTAACTACAAGTTTTTCACCCTGTACAGGCCATAGCACTTACTGCACTCACAGAACAGTGTTCTAGAATTCCATGCGGAATGTATCAAACATATAAGTAGACTTAATATCAACATTGAACATAACGTACCGGTCTCCCTTTAAAATAACACATGAAGAGAGAGGGGGCGTTAACAATTTGCTTAACATGATTAATTGCAACAACAATATACAACAGATTTAGAACAATTAGTCACTTTCAAATATCTAGTCAGTGGGGGTCCACTTGTTAATATTGGTTCGAGCACAATGGGTTAACCCCTTGAATGTCAAAGGTTTGGGCAACACATTGATGGGGGTTATGTTACCCACCCTCTCTGGGATTCCAAAGGTTAACTGCAGGAGGCACCAGCACAGGCAGCAAAGGAAAGTAACTTGTCTAAGGTCACAGAGAGGCATGAGAAAATCTCTGAAGATCTAATCACCAATTCCTGTTTTAGCATTAACCCACTCACCCCGCTGAACTATTCAGCTAAACCCTTTCTTGTCGGTAGCTGTTCCCACAACCACTGTCCTCTCTAGGTAAATGGGATGTCCTCCACAAGGCAAAAGCATTGATCCAAAGTAAATGATAATTACATTGTAGGGCACCACTTAGAGTGCTATTAGCAAAATTTCTAAGCAAGCTTTCGGATATTATACAAGCTCAAATTTAACATTCATACATCGAGACGTTAGTAACTACGCACATTTTATCTCATTCACACAATTCTGAATAGCATGCAGCAATTTAGTTTTAGATAACAAATGAGCATACGTCATTTTTAAATGTCTTAACAGAATCAAAGTGTCCTAACATGAGGTGATTGAACCTTAACTAATTGACAGTACTTCAGATGGGTGGCAATATGTATAACGTTTCCTATAATATACGAAATAATACTTTGACAATTGAGAATTAAGTGTTGTAATGAGAATGTTATAATAAAAATACAAAAGGTAGGCTCTTCAATGTAAGTTATGTAGAGATCTGTACAAAGGAAATTTACTAGCCGGAGTGTTAGAAGAATATAAGCATGCATTGGATAGATATCAGGTAATACAAGTAAGATTTGAGGTCTTAAAGTAGGAAAAAAAATCAGGCTTAATGACCCAAACATTTATTCTCTGCTGCCAGATTATACGTGTTCATGTACTAAACCATAAAACTTATTATATGGACCCAAAGGGAATAATGAAAGTGTATATTAAAATATATATACATATATATACTGTATATATCATTTTTAGTCACAGTTCATATGAAGGAATCATCGACTTTCAGGGCAGCGGTCTACTGTTTGACAAGGGGTGCAACAATGTCTTGGACAATTCACCCTGTGTGCCACTGTCTTTCTTTGATTATACTTGTTTGTATCTCTGCTTGCTATGGATCATGGGAACTGTAGTTCAGGGACATCTGGAAAGTTTGCAGAATGGCTATTTCTGGTCTTGCACAAAGTAAAAATGCTTTAAATCATAATAGAAAAGCACAGGGACTAAATAACAAATGTACAGGGTACAGAGGGGAGCTCTAAGTTTTTAGGGGCCCACAATCCAAATTATCAAGGTCCCACCTGTAACATATGTAATACATTAATTAAGCAACTGTGGAATATAATATCTGTATTAGATTTTTATTAAAACGTATTATGGTGATGTAACTTTGAACTTATCACGGTACAGGCCATTTTCCTTCTTCTTCTAAGGAGTCCTGAGTCGAAACTGAGACCACCAGCACTAAGGCTACCAACTTCCTAGGTGCTTTCACCCATGCAAACAGTAACTTCTCCCCCAGAAGCTTAATAGCAGACAAAGTTTAATTCTTTACCAAACATTGCAATATATCACAAACACAAGTGATTGAGGAGAAGAGCCCTGGATATAGTAATAGATTGACACTTGTGGTTTTCATGGATTTGGAAACTATGGAGGTTGGGTAATATAAAAAAATAATTGTCAATTTAGACTATTGCTTTAATTCTCAATTATATGATTATGTTGTCTAAAGGAGTCTTCAGTAACTACTGAAATGTTTTCTTGCGTTCTTGCTTTCTGTGTCCTGTCAATACAATTTCAAGATGATTACCGAAGTCAACAGCAATTTTGTCTACTTACAGGTCCTGTCACTTGAGATGCACTCTCAAATTCCTCATCATCTTCCATTACTGCCTCCGCTCCGGGCAATGGATCTGTTCCACAGACAACAAAAAAATAAAATACTTTCAGATTCATGTAATTACTTTGGAATAATTAATCTCTTGAAATATGTAAACCTCTAGGTAGCCTGCCAAAACCATACAAATAGATTTAAAAGTAGGTTTCAAATTACACGGGTAATATGTTTTATATCATGTCTGTCCACGAACATACTTTGATGATTGAAGTCCTATGGGCTATGAAGAACTTTTTTTTTTTTTGGTCACTATGAAATCAAGAAGGGTGAATTATCGTGCCAAATGATCAACAATGTAGCCTTAATATTGCTGTATGCAACTAGATGCTTCTAGTATAATCAGGGCAATAGCCTTCAGTTTAAATTAAACTTTATCATAACATTCTTTTTTTTATACGTATTTCAAGTTTGGCATTCGGCTACAATCAGCATCCCATTAGATTTGCTTCATTAAATGAAAATGTTATAGCATTAAAAATGTCACCTGCAAGAAAATATTTTAGCAAATTGAATTAAAGACGATGTCATATTTGCCCCTTTCCCTATTAAAATATAAAACTAATGTGCAGCCTACGGTCTGACCTTACTGTAAGATTTTTAAGTTGAAGTGGAGGCCTACAATTATGGGTGACCTATATCTGTCAGTACTATTTATTTTTTACACCCCTGTAATTACCACCAAAGGACAGACCACCAAACAAGATCTAATTGCTGTGGGCATGTGAGTAATTAGGGATCAAATTGGGACCCATGTAGGAAGACCCAGAAAACTAGGTTTGTATACATGTGTGATGCACAGATCAGTAAATGCTGTATGCCATGGGCTTTCTTTTCTCAATATTACATTTAGCACATATAACTAGTTAAAGATTCCAAGACAAGACAAAAGCACTCTTGACAAATGTACTATGTGTTTGTTCGACCATAATTTTTCCTATTAGAGTATTGACACTGAGCAGAGACACTTGCACATGTTGAATATAAAGATACACATATAGAATGCAGTAATCATAAAAGTCTTATAAGAAGTATCTTTATTTCTTGCTGTGGGCAGCGCGTTGACAAAGCATGCTCATTCATTTTAAAACAGGTTTTCTCCACACTTCTGAGCCCTTAACATGGTTTGTCCTCCGCAAGGAAATGTGGAATTATAAATCATCATAAATGGATGCATGTTGATGATCGCATTCTTACACAATTTACTCCAAATGCATGCATGGTTCCTTTACATGTTGAAAGAGACTTCTTTAAAAAAAAAAGTGTACAAATGTCTTAATGTTTATTCAGCCACAAAGTGGTTATTTATCAACAAAACAAGCGCTTGTGTAATCAAATATCATAATCAATTCACTAACCTGATTGAAGGGTATTTGAACAACTGCCCCAACAAATGTTCCAGCAAGACAGGTCATCATTACTGCTGTCCATCATGGAAAGTCTATTTTTTATTTTTATGTATTAGAAAGCATTCCAAAATACCTTGCGAACAATAGGTTATGATATACTACAGTGGTGTCTTTTTATTTTTTTTATTTATTTTATTTTTATTTATTTTTTTATTTTATTTTTTGCGGCTGCTACTTGAGGGTGTTCAGGGACACATCTAACCTCTATATTTCTAGGGCTCTACTAAGAATAACACTTTATTTTCATTTATTGCAGGCTTGTTTATACTTTACAAATGCTTAACTTTACATTCATCAGTGTTGAACTTATTTTTACTCATAGGGGCCTTTACAACCTTTTCATTGGTCTCATGTCAATAGTTGGGTCACATTGACTTTTGTATTTATTTTTAAATGTACTTAAAGTTAGTATTGGTCCTTTGAGTAAATTCCAATAAGGTGTTTTTAACGCACTGTTCCTGAAATGTCTGTTTTTTGTATTGCTAATTCTAAATGTATCATATATTATGTTTATGGTACATATTGTTTTCTGTCATCAGATCAAATGTGAATTTAGCTCTACCACAAATTGGTTCACATGGCAGCCTTTACGTTTGCCCACAATCCTGTTTTCCCATAGGTATGTGTGTAAAAAAAATATCAATTTTAATATAACCAGATATAATAATTTAAATTAGCCTACCTCTATATAAGGAAACATTTAAAAAACAATAACATCACGCCAACATAAGGTAATCTATGCAAAGACAAAACGCGACAATGGCGGATTTACTTACTTGCTGCATCTGCTGTAACTTTCTCTGTAGAATGAGATCCCTTTGGTACTTCATCTACCCCATGAACAAGGTTATCTCCTTGTAATCTAAAACACAGTGGCACTATTATTAAGTTAAGTTGTTTTAGATGCAACAAAAGAAGACAAAGGTCTGGCCAAATGTTTTTACACATTAAGGGGCACCAAGCCTGCTTACGCATTTTAGGAGGCAGGAGATGGCACACACATGAAGCTTACCCACAGTAACATTTTAGGAGCCTTTTACACAAAAATATAGATTCTTCACAATCCTATGTTTCTGTGCATTGATAATTGATATCCCATCACTTTAATAGCTTTCAATTTTGTTCCAACTTTCCATACTGAGGATATACAAAAAACAAGTGCCCACGATGTAGGAGGTGAGAGTAGGTTCTCACCCTATTGAGAGTGTGCCTTGACGTGGCGGGTGAGCTTAATTATGCTTTGGCCAATTCATATAACCAAAACCTCTCATTTATATTATGTTTATATATTTGTTGCCAACTTTATTAGGGTAAGAAGCGCAGACAGTTTTTGTTTTTTGTATACATTGTACAGCCAATACACTGTTTTTGCAGCATGCTTACACCTGTTTGGTAGGCCTCGTATTATACATTTGTATTATTTGAGCCTGTGACTAGCTTAGCGCACCGACATTTTCTCTTTTCCCTGTTTGCACATATTTGAGGTTGTTGGCTCCTCATTAGTCTGGTTGCAGCTTGCTGTCCAGGGGTTAATAGGGAGGAGGTTTAATTGCACCTCCCCCAACACATTAATAAGGTTTTGGTAGCAGTATAAACTGCTTTGTGTGCCCACGATGTAGGAGGTGAGAGTAGGTTCTCACCCTATTGAGAGTGTGCCTTGACGTGGCGGGTGAGCTTAATTATGCTTTGGCCAATTCATATAACCAAAACCTCTCATTTATATTATGTTTATATATTTGTTGCCAACTTTATTAGGGTAAGAAGCGCAGACAGTTTTTGTTTTTTGTATACATTGTACAGCCAATACACTGTTTTTGCAGCATGCTTACACCTGTTTGGTAGGCCTCGTATTATACATTTGTATTATTTGAGCCTGTGACTAGCTTAGCGCACCGACATTTTCTCTTTTCTTCATACTGAGGATATGGAAGGTATCTCAACCCAGCGATTGCATCAGCTAATTTCTGGCTATTATGTTTAGCAGTAATATGTTTAATACAAATGACATCTTATTCACTTCTACCTCTTCGATCACACTTAAACTGCCTTTTATCTTTTATAAACATATTCCAGTATTACACCAGAGAAGCTCTAGTAGTTAACCTCTTTTGTTTCGTAATTGTCCTCTGGTTTCCCTATCACAAATAATTGATTCCACATTCTGATGCATTTCACCATTTTCCGATGTATGCTTATGTGAAAGAGTCAAAGTTTTTGTTGCCATTAAAAAGTCTTGCTAACTTTTGGAGTCAAACAGAGGACACAGAAACCGAAAAAAACCATGACAAAAAAAAATACGGAAAACACATATCCATTGCTTTTCATACATGATATATCAAATCAAAACTGACAGTTTTATATTAAAAAAATCCTTTGTCTTCTCATGAATGTGTACAGATAGCTGTGAGGACTATTCTGTTAGAGAAAAATTAGAATTAAAAGAATAATATCCTCTAGAGATGAGGAAGCCAGCCAGTGGCGCAACATGAATGGAATTCAACAGCCACATAAGGTTCTCTGTAGGACACGTAAGAATACCAACATACTAAAATGGAAGAAGAGCTTGAGCTCTTACTTGCACTCAGACTCATACTCCTACACTCATTATAACCCAGACCTTTAGATAGATTGGCATCTAGCTATTCTGTAGGTGATAAATTCAATCAAACTAGCTATTGGGGCTCCAATTATAGTACAATATTATAGTACATTGTACCTGGGTATGCAAACTCCTTGGGTCTAAATTCTCTACCTTCTCCACTTATCCAATACATTAAATTGGAAAACATGTTATAATAAAGACCTGCCTACCCTCCTTCCCCTGTTACTTCATAGCTAAATAGTGGATACCACTGTTCACCCCAATGGCCAAGGAATACAACCGGTAAAAATATTTAAGACACGTTTTAAAAAATACCATCTGATGTTCCTCCTATCTAACATCATCAAGTTCACATCTTCAGCCCTTGGAAAAGGGCCTTTCAATGAAATCAACAAAAATGACCAAGGATAATTTGGAATTGAATACTTCCCCTTTATGTCAAGTCAATCCATTTAGTGGTTCCTGGTAGTATTCACCAATGCCCACAGAAATAAAGGGTTATTTATTTTTCCAATTACCAAACGTAAGGTATTTGACATCACTGCTGCAAGATCAAATATTCAAGCAATATGTTTCTTCTCACCAATGGAAGCTCTGTGGAAAATGTGAAGCAATATCACATCTGTATAATATCATGTCTCATAATTACAGAATCGGGTGATATACATGGCTTTGATTCACTGCGTTGCAGCATTTGTAGAAAATCTGTATGGAGGTTTTCCGTTACGGTGCCTAAGGTGAAGCATCCTCTAATATAATGAATAAAAATTTATTTTTTCTTGGGAAAAGCACACTCTGTGCCTAATGGAAGACCTGTCTTTGAACTTAGTGAGTACAGTGAAAAATGTGTCTAAAAGGTATTTGAAAGCCAAAGTGCTCACTTAAAACTAAAATCAACTCCAACATCTGCTGAAATGGCTCGGCTGGCTGGGGATAAAGAACGTTATAATCCGACTGTGTGCAGAGCCAACAGTAGCCTCCCTCTGATCTAACATTGTACTATGGAACATTAGCTGCTGCTATTCTGAACGTCTCAAAAGTACCAGCTGACCGAATCGTAATGTTGCCTAAAAGCAAAAATGCACAAACCCGAACCAATACTTCTCCATCGTTACCGATAATATTATATGTATATTACTATTAAACTTGCTATTACATAAGTTATGGTGGGTAAAGGTGATGGAAACCCTTCCGCTTAAATTTAAGGGGTAGTAGAAGTATTATTAAACACTCATCTACACACACCATACAAGTAATTACTTTCAAGGGATCCATGTGTAAAGTGGATATAGAGGCAAAGGTGATAATTGTTGACCTTATTTGCATGCACCTACCCAGAATCCCCTGTGGTTGTGGCAGCACCATGAGATTTCTGAGGGAAAAACAAGCCTTCTGGTGTGTCTGGTGTCTGTAGATTAGTGTTTATTATTAAACTTGCTAGTATATTATTTCTAAAATACTTTTATATGCATTCTTGGTCCGTGGGATTGTATGAGTCACGGCCCCTTTAAATATTTTTGGAAGTAAAGATAAATGATGTGCCTGAGTAAAGGTCTACACCTCTGAACTGATGCTATGAGATGGCTTGAGATGATCCTGCAATCAAAATATACCGTATGTATTTCACAGGTGCCAAAAAGCAATATACCAGTTTATAAACACAGAAACATATACTCATAAAACATTAATACCTGCTGAACAGCTGCTTTATTTACAAACTTTTGGAGCTGATCAGGAGGTCCAAATATTATCTCATAACTGGCAAATGTTTTGTAGGTGGTGGCTGTGGAAAAAATGGTGAGTTTGTATTAAAGGTGAATGGAATTTAACCCCTTCAGGACCGGCTTTTTGTTACTACATTTGCGCTAAAAGACCAGACCCGTTTTTGTGTTTTTGCTATGTCTTTTTTCAACAGTAAATTCTCTCTTCTCAATTAGTGCACCCACACAAATCATATACATATTTTTTTCAGCACAAGTAGGGCTTTCTTTTGAAATAATAATTAGATATATGAACCACCATTAAGTATGAAAAATATCTAAACATGGGGAAATTAGGAAAAAAAGGAAATATTTTCACAGTTTCACCTATAAAAACCATATATAACCAGTGCAATTGGGGAAAAAAAATTTGGGCATTATTTTTTTTTCATCTTTAACAAACCCATTCTATCCACACAGTATTTCAGTATTTTTTCCCCCTGGGTACATAGAATCACTGAAACAACCAGTGATACCCCACATGCATAGGTAAGTCATGTTTCTCAGATATTGTGGAGCCAAAACTGGAACGTGCGCATTTCAATTTTAAACCTTTTTAAAATATTTTTTTTCAGATTACTTGTAAGTGACAAGTTTAGGCCACTGATATCGATCAGGGAAACCGATCAATAATTAGTCACTTAAAATGTCACTGACAAGTGATGAGGCAATAATTATGTATTTTTTATTCATTTGTGGGTTTTTCATAAGTACCCTAGATGACACCTCCCTCTTTCTAGGGCAGGGTCATCCAGGGGCTGCCATAATGATCAGATCACTCATATTGGCCAGGTGCCAAAGCTGCTGCATAGTCCGTACCGCGTTAACCCCGTATTAACCCCTTCTACAAAAAACAAAGAAAAAAACGAACACGAAGAATGTACATGAATATTCGGACGAACCGAACAGGAAGACGAACAAGAAGAGTTGGCCGGACTCTCTATACCTACCTAGACACAGGAGCAGGCAAGCATGTCTTCTTCTAGCACCTGCCACAGGTGCCAATTAGTAGGAAGTAAGTAGTACTTTTCATCTGACAGCATAAATACAAAGCTAATACAGGCAAAAAAAGCCCTATGCCCAAAAACTCGCACTCGCACTCCTGAGTCTAGGCACCATACCTGGGAATTTTCTGTCAACGGGCGTCCCGCTGATGCCACAAGACTCATGCCATTGTTGGAGTGGAAATGGGTGAGGAGTGGGGCATGACGCAACAATGTTTCCACAACCCGAAGTTTCCTGGTAGTCACCTGAAGACTCTAAGATGCTGTGCTTCACCCGGGGAGAGCCCCAGGCCTTGGCTGTAAGATGTTGTTTACCTACACTACTGAATATAACACCTAAATAACCAACTATAGCATTAGAAAAAAAACAACCCTAACAAAAACCTTATTTTGCATTCATCATTTCTCAGGGAATGTTTAATTGTTTTGTGATGCAGAAACAGGCACTAATAGGTTGCTGGTTAGAAAAACACCCAAAGCTTCTTGTAAAGCCCATATGATTCCATTACTAGTTTGACAATAGAGAGCTCTCCTAAACAGAGCTGGATAACACTGGTTATAAACCAATTGCCCTCTGTTGGTTATTCTACTATTTTTACCTTGCACACCTTGAGCAGATGTTTAAAGTGACTTTTGCTTGAGGCTCGGTGGTGTAAGTACTCCGTCCCTGGCTGAATTTGCTTCCAGACGGCATCAGGCTTGTAACACCTTCCATTCGAAGATCGTCAAGGTCCTCTAAAAAAATTGTAGAATTGAATTAAAACTTTGAATATTTACATGTAATTGAAATCAAGGACATGGAAAGCACACACAATGGGAACTTTTTGGTTAGTCTTAGGAAACTAACTTCTCAGCTTGACTTCCAAACACACATACAACCCAGGACGTATCATTAATTAAGTTTTTTTGGCAAGTATACATGTGTTAAAGGTCATATTATTTCTTTTGGTAACTTTTTGAATGCAACATTCACTCTTCTGTTATTCCTAAGCCTAACGATCAAATAATGAATGATATAAAAGGGCTTCCAAAAGAATTCCGTCTTTATGCATTAAATATATCACCGACATGGCACTGCTGAAGAAGTCAATGTAAAGCTGAAAAAGAAACACACTTCAATTCAAGGCTTTTCCTGGGGAAACGCAGACTAAAAGAGAAGTGTTTTCACATTTGTTTCCTCAGCATCCGTAATGCAGCGATTATTCATTAAGATTTAGACAGCCCTTGATGAATTGCTCAATAATTTCCAATTGTCCATCAGATAAAACAAATACTTTATCCAAAATAGTGGCAATGATTATAAAGCCTAGTTTTGTTGGCGTACGTTGTTCTTTAAACATTTGAACCTTCGAGAAAATAGCAGGACAGACATAAGTCTTAATAAACAGCATACTTATGTTTTCTATATTTTATTGTAGGAATATTTCAAGCACCACCCGTCTCTCCAAGAAATGGACTTTAAAGTCGAGTCATTGTGGTCTCCTCTTTTAAGATCTCCTCTGGACCTGTGCCCTCCGCAGCTATATGAATGTCTACCACCCTGATCACCTTGGTAACCCCACGCCATGCATCGATGTGCCCTCTTCTCAACACTACAGAAAAAGAAATCTTTTGGCAACGCCGTTTTCCCATGCTGCTCAATCAATTGAAATGACCTGGCTTTTTGACAGACACTGTTTAATTATCAAAAGGCCTAAGACTTCGTTAAGACCCGACAATCCCATACCTACCATTTACACCCAAATGAAACAGAAAAGAATTATTATGCGCACACCGATCCACCAGACTTAGTTGTGCTTCGTTTTCCATTTATAATTTATAATGCAACTTTTTTTTTCTCATTTTTGTCTTGAAAACAGTTTTGTTGGAAACAGATGTTGTTTATTGCTTTAAGAAAACCATTAAGCAAAGATTAAATGTTTCAAATTTACCGCGTCCCTAGAGTGGTTAGTTGACTGCAGTTGCCCTCACCGTGGATAATGAGAATTTTAGTCCAAGAGATATGCTGTGGTTTTAACTCCCGCTAAAGCACATATATGCTTTATTGTATGTAACTAGAGTTCTACTTGATACAGGCATCAAGCATGAAAAAGTTAATTATTTTTGAAAGGAAAAAATGCATAGAGACATTTCCTCCACAATTTAGCTTTGTATGTGTGAAGTTTTTGTTCCCATAATTAACATAATAAAGCACATATCAAATATTATTATAAACGTTTTCAGTAGACTTAATGTGTTAAATATGGAAACAGACACTATAATGAAAAGCTTGATGAGCAAAAAGGGGACTATGGAAAGAACTGATTATTTTAAGCCAAACCAGTTTGGTAAATGCTCTACCCTCTCACAGTAAGCAGGAATCATGCTGCTGGGTTGGTCGTAGACTGAATGACACCCCAGACAATAATATTACCCCCCCACTCCCATTTTTTTCCCCCCAATTTGATTTTTAAATGCATTTTCTGTCTTGTCTTGCTGTTTTATCTAAAAATCATTGTAACTTTTTGGACTGAGTCACACTGGGTAAGATGCACACTCATCTATGAAACTTAGACAGTAGGTACATCATGGGATGAAAAACAGCAGATGGATTTGAGTTGCAACAATAGGGCATCTGCACCTAGTAAAGCTCCTACGAGTTGCCACCACTCCATACCTTATAAAGAATATGTCTATTCCCAGCGCACCGTGGATTCAGGCCACCGAGGCATTTGGATGTCTGGTGCTAGGACTTGGCCTGCGACGTTGTACGAAGGTCGTCAGAACATATGAAGAGCCATGATGTGTTGTGTGATACAGTATTGGATATGTTATCATATTTAGTGTCTTGAATTGATCTTTAATTTTAAGTGGAAGGCCAATACCAGTGCTCACTAGCGAAAGGCTAAACCCAATGTGAGAAAATTTTTAGACAAGAAACAGGACCTTCCTAAGAACATGTTGGCATTTCCATAAAGCAAAATAAACATCTGTCTAAAGCAACAAGTTTTAAATCCACGTGCATGCTAGCCTAGCACATGCCCCTTCTAGTTCACCATCTGGCTGGTCCATAATCTAAATTTTGGTTTCCATGTTTGAGATTATGGAGAGAATGTAATCCATGCATACAAGTGGAATTTATGTACATCCCTGGCAATTTCCCTGGACTTGCTCAGTTAAGCTTTCCCTCCTATGGGGTGGATCTGGGATTAAGGGGGGCAGTCTAGTAATGTGTGTGGGTGCATTTATCCCCAGAAGCATTGGAAGGGGGTGGGGCTGGGGCAGGACCTGAGTGCGGATGGGGAAGCCTGGGAAGGTAGTCCATATGGCCAAACACAGCTCCCTGGTCTGTAGATGAAATACACTGAGCTGGAGTATTTTCCAGGTATACAGGGATTTCTACGTCTTTCAACCAATGCGCAAGTAGAAAAAATATTTAAGGTGTCAATTTCATGTTTTGCTCTATTTAGCTTGCATTAACTTGAGATTATACCTAGTCATAACTAAAGTTAATTTAAATTTCCTAGGCGGTACGTTCGGACTGGAGTAACCCATCTACCGATGCCTGACAGTCACGATTCGTAACTGTATTTGTTTAGAACTCAACTTCCATTTGCCTTATTTACTGTAACTCTACACAGCATAATATATGTAAAAAATCTTACCTGGAAATACTACCATCAACCAAGCAAGAAACTCATAGTTCTCACTAAACAAAGTAAATTTAAAGTTCCAAAGGTTATGTGAATTTCAGGTTAATTTACAAAATTAATTAAATGAAGGCATTAGAAAATCCTTTATAAGCACTTAAGAATGATTGGCAGGTATTTCAGCTTCAAAAATTAATGTTATTATTAAAATAGGCTCAGCGTGAATACTTAAAAGTCACTGACCTGAAAAGAAGTCAAAGGGGTCTATTCATTAAGCCCCGTTTTTGGAGACTAAAACTCAAGTCAATTGAGGTGCCCTTGGTTTGAACTACCCGGAACCATTCACTACTGTATTGTTGACCTGGAGCGTGTCTGAAACGACGTCAATGGGAAATATGCTGACCATCTCAAAAATAAAATTGATGCAAATTCCAACTTTGATCTTCTGCAGAATTCAGCAACACAATTCAGACTCCAGTGAAGCTAAGTAAATAGCAGGTGATACAACAAAAGTGCATTTTGTATTTTTGTCTTTAGACACAAAAATGTGTGCCTCTTCTTTCTAAAGCCTGAGACCATCCCTACCAGATCCCCACGTATTGCAGAGTTTGTCTCACAAAGCACAAGGATCATACGACAAACCCAAAAATAAAAACACAGAGTTCAGAAGTCAATTTGCTTATAACTGTAGTTCATTTCTAGTACTTTTTATATAGAAGGATGTAGTTTTGTGTGTTTTTATCCAGAATTTGTTTTTACTATAGTACATTATTCATTTTGGCGATAAAGCATTTTATACATTCTCATTATATATTTTTTTTCTTTTAAGTGTGATCACTGGTGATTTTGTAAGTCTATATTGTTTTTATTATATGTTTTGTATTGCCATTATCATTCTTCTACAGGTGTGTACACGAAGACTTAATGAGCTTTATTTCTGATCCAATGGCTCAATTTCTTTATTCAGCCCTTTATATATATAATAGCTCATAATATACTTAAAGGAATGGCTTTTTTTTCCAGGGCGCATGCATATTGGGATTTATCGGAATCCACTTGCACTCAATGCCTTCCAGCGCCTTGACGTGCGGGTCTAATGCATCTTCCGCTTACCACTTCACACTTAAAAATTATTTCCAACGTAATTAAAAATGCATTCTTCATTGGACTCTTTACGTTAAAAGTTGCTCATATTTAAAGTAATTTAAGCTTAACTGTGCATTAAATACATTAAAAACATTTAATAGTTATATACAGTTAAATGTATAAAACATCTATAAAAATAAAAGCCTTAAAGCATCCTTTAAAAGTTCAACACATAATTCCTCACTTTAAGAATATTGTTTCGAAAACTATAATTGATGTCCGAGATCTAACACGTTATTTCTCTCACGTTTCATGGTTTCTATGTATTCAGAATCAGGTGCACCGGCCTAAAAGATTTCTACAAAAGTTGTGGACTTAAATCCAATTAGCAGACTGTGATATTGATGTAACCCTTTCTTTACTATAAAAAGAAAGCCATCCATTGAATGCCATCTCCTTTGCAGGAAGCAGGGCATAGACAATATTGGGAGGATTCATTTCAATTGTTAATCTATTTTCTGTTTGCTGAACTGAACAAGCCGTAGCATGAGCGCTGGAACCTTGATAATGCCGGGTCACTGAACCATCTTAATTGCTTATTTTGAATTCAGCCCACACACATTTTGAAACTAATGCAGGCGAACAACATCGCCCACGTTATGCTTATTTAAATAGCTTATGTTTTTATTCGAAAACCTTTGTTTGTAAAGAAGAAATAAAATATAAAAAGGTTTATCATTATTATGTTTGTCATTGTTATAGTCATATTTTTTCCGGCTTTATGATATTCGTAACCACTGTGCTGTCCCATAAAGCAAACATAGGAACCTTTCTATAGTCAATAGATTTGAAGAATAGCAACAGTGCCCTCTAGTGACAGGCTGATGCCATGGAAATTACTGTATTGATTCTGTGGGAACCTTAATATCTCAGTTATGTCACATTTGATAATGTGTTTAAAGCGTAGAAATAGGGAATTATGTCATATACACACTTACTGATATTTCATTATTATCAGGGCATTGAACAAAGTGTGGAACATCCTAAAGAACTTGATACAACTACGTGTAAAGTGCGAAATATCACCAGATCATGCAATTTTAATGATATAGGAATGTGATTTTATAGCAAGCGCTAAAAAGACGGTAATAAACAAATAGGGATTTTAGCTCAATATATTGGTATGAATTAATTTAGCAGCTGTGCAGTGGGAAGGCGGTAGACATCTAATCAATTCTGCTTTAAGGAGTACTTAGCTATCCAGCCTAGCCAGTAATACCTGGGTAGTTGAGTCATAAATGCCCCCCCCCCATCTTTATGGCCTTAGAGAGCTAGGTCAGTACATTTAGGTACAAATATTTACAGGGATATGTGAATAGCTCCAGCCACGTATGTCTGAAAAATATGTCTGTTTCTACATCCACAAAAGCAGGCAAAATAAAAAAGACACAGAGACATATATATATAATACCAATTCAAGTTATTATTGTCAGGGCCTTAAACGTTGGTTGCTCCAATCCAGTAGGGTAATCTTTTATGCCTAGACACTAGACGCAGCGTCTCTATTGCATCTTTACATAGTGATGTCATGGTCTCATACCTGCCCTCACTCTGTATAGTGAGGACCTTGGCTTGTTCTCTGACCTTCCACGGTATGAAGCCGGCCCGACCCTTTGTCCTATTCTTGGACTTTGATTTAGGTTTGCCGGTAGGTTTTGGTTGCTCCGAGAGGAGCTGTTAAAATTGGCACGGTACCTGCAGGCTCAACCAAAGGCAGGCATGACTGCTTTAAATGGGAAAATCTTATCGCTTAGTTTCTAGTTGTCACAGACCAAGGGTCCTACTGTTGACACAGTGTACAATCATATCCTCAACTAGCTTAAAATAATAATAAGCATAATAATAATAAAAAGAAACAGTAACAGAAGGTATAAACTAGATGCCAATCCCAAGTAGGGGGTGGATTACTAATCAGATATCTGCTGCACACTCCTATTGCATGTTACACAAAACTAGAAGACCTAACAAGCATCATTGTGAAAATTGGCATTATATACATACATCCTACAATAATTATAATAAAACTCACACTATCCTACAATAATTATAATGTTTCCTTTTTGTAATCCATGTTTTGATTCGTTTGTATTTCTAATCTTATCTCTATCACTGATAATCCCTGGAAGGATATTTCTAATCAATTTAAAACAATTTCTCGGCTTCAAGCTTTCTTACGGTCTGCTTTACTCGTTTCACACTTACTAATCAATATTTGTCGCTCTCCTCAACCACACACTCCTTCTTCAACCATCGTCCCAACCATTATTCCCAAGACAAGTGAAAACAAAACAAAAGATCACAAAGATTTCATCTTGATTAATTAAATAATACATAACAAAGATAGAGGAAGATTACTAGAAGTACATATAAGCCGTTTATATATTGATAATGTTCATCATCCGGTGTCTTATACAGAAGATCGCGTCTAAGGATAGAGTGAAAAAAAGGGACACAGATGTACGCAGTTTAAATATTCCATCCCTTCCCAAATCCATTCATACACAGAATTAACTGAGTAGATGAAAATACAGTACGGTATAATGAGAACAGTGTGAGATCAGTCAAAAGGCTCAATATCAGGCAGTATTAGTATCATTAGTACAGAAGATAGGTGGTACAATGTATACAAAAGGGTGAGTTTGAGGTTCACAAATGCCTTTAGATTAGCATTTAACCTGTCAAATTCTGCACTGACAACTGCAGTCTAGACAGGACAGGACTGGCCCTCAGGGACACCGGGCAAATGCCAGGTGGGCCACTGGCCAACATCACTCCATACCTACTCAAGCTGTTGCTTATATATCAATAATGATGGTAGTGCTGCCTGAAGGATTTTTGATATGTATAGACACATATTTATTGACTTTATAAAGAGGTTTAAAGCTGAAACGTGCATCATGATATATTTTTTTTAATTTCACTTAATAGCCAACTAAAACATTTCTTTGGAAGCCAAAGAAAATTCCACTGAATCTGGTGCCAATCTCGCAAAATCCAGCAGGAGCCAGTTTTTGGTTTGTCTAGTGCCTTAACTATGAAGCTCTTAAAGGACCTATCCCTCTTTTGTAGAAAAATTAAAATGTGGTACACTAAGGTCCAAAAAAATAATTGTGCTGTATATGTATTTTAATTAAAACATTTTATAGAAACATTTTGAGAAATATTATGATATTCAAATAAAGCCATATATTTCTATCTTCTACCTCTGGATTAGGTAGTATTTAAGTACCTAAAAAAGGAAGAGGCTAATGTAACTGGTAACTCCAAAAAATCTCTATTTTAGAAAAAAACAAAAATACACAATTTGTCTTTTTAAATATCTACGTTTATTGAAACTCGAGTCTTAAGTAGCAGATGTTTCAATCCCTCAAAAAAGAATACCAGCTCAAAAATAGTCTTCTTTTACATCAATATCTCAGAGGGTGGAAGCTTTATTGCCATCTCCTCCAGTAACTCTGACATAGAAAGCTTCATTGCCATCCCTTGTGGGATCCTGAGTGACTAAATAGGTTAGAGTGCATTTCTATACTGGATATATTTCATCACACATCCCATACATTGACTTCTAAACATTCTAAAGAAGTGGCAAGTGTTATTTTTTGCATTTTATTCATAATCCTAACTATTACACTGACAGATGACCTTTTATTTAAAATTAATATGCGTGCTTATTTATCTTCATCTCACATTTTACTGAGCACTAAAACAGGTGAATCTTCTCTTGTACTGTCTGCATAGGACCAACAAGGAACATGAGTCTTAAACAAGTACTTTCAAAGATCTTAGGGAAGCAGAGACTTGGGAAAAGCAACACGTCTATATGCTGTAGGATGACTTAATACATAAATATTCTTTCTAGGTCAAATGTGTGCAAACAAAAATGTTTTTGCTGTACATTAATGGCAGTTCACTTGCAGTATATACTTTGGCCACAAGAGGGTACACTACTTTCCTTAAGCTATTGTGTATCACTACATTTTACTAATTAAAACGTCATTATTTATTATAGATCAAAATTTAAAATATGGATGCGTATATTAAATGTAAGAACCTTCAGCAATATTATTTAGTATATAATACTTTATTGAGTCTTTTGGTTTTAAATACATAGGAAGTTTATCTCTTGGTTCTAAGGTTGTTTAGCTTGCAACATTTTCCCATATTGAGGAAACAGCCTTGGGATTGTGAAACTCTTGTCTGATTTTTGTAAGGCTGTCATGTTTTTGTACTTTTTTGTGTCTATAGTTGCTGTGATAAAATGAGTTACTCTCATTGTACTCTTGAGGCCTGGCAATGGGAATGTTAGCAGCAAACCACACAGTTAGTGATGTACCTGAGTTATCAGACTAGGATAAATACCACTATTCCCCTTTTATATAAGTGAAAAGATTTAGCGCAAAAGAGATGATGTGTTGGAACGAGCTGAGAATATGCTGGCAAAACTACGTATTGCTAACAATAAACAAATGCCTGCCTTTAGGGCCAGACAGCAGGCGCTTACTAGGAAAAGGAGAGAGCCTTTCTTAAAACAGGGCCTCTAATATCCATTGTCTTTTCCTGTTTGTTAGTTTTACTTGTAATTGTTTATTAATTTTTAAAAAAAATACAACAGAAAAATGACAGTGTCATAACAATGCCCCAATGGGAAAAGGGGAGAATCTATGAAAACGTGCACACATGTAAGTATCCAAGATTTACATGATATTAGTGTTATCACTAGCACTAGATACTATATAATAATAATTTTAATAAAAAATAATAATAATACAATGTAACATACATCAGCGCTGGCTCACGTTAGCTAGAAATATAGCATATAGTGGTCTCTATGAATAAACTGCCCCAGGGGTCATTTAAGAGCTATTTTCAGCAAATGATGGTTCAGTGATGTTAGAGGGATGTTTAAGGTGATGCCACATCAGCAGCCGTATGTAAACTGTTTTGAGAAGCTTTTATTTTTACAGCATAAGGCGTGGGTGAGTGTGGATTTTAGCAGTGTGTTGCTATTGGTTATATTTGAGAGATGCAAATATATAAAGTTTATAGCAGAAACATAAGAAGATGGTAAACACAACAATTAAAATATTAAAATCCTATTTTGTTCTTACATCTTGGATTAATCTTGGGTTATGAGTAGCACTGGTCAGACACTGCGGACCAACACACCTGTTGAAATCTTTAGCTGATTAATACATTTCTCTTATTGTTTTTTTCCAGTTTATTCCAAATTACATTACACTTTTAATTAACGGTACTGGTGCTCTCTTAAGTTTAAAAAATGACTTATAAAGCACGTTATAAGATATTATCTAGCCAACTGCCTTGGTGAACAACAAAATATGCTGCTAATTTACTATATTTATATCCACTTATCCACTATACAAAATATACATTAACCCATTTCAGCTTGAAAAAAACACTCTGTACTATACTATTAGAAGCCATGTAGGCATTAAGGAATTACGATAACTGAAATAAAAAGACAGACAGAATATGATCATTGTACTTAGTTTAACTGTATGGACAGATTAATTTACAAAACGTCCATTTTGATAATATATACCAATATTGTAATGTGAAATTAATACTTACAAAGTCAAAGGCATGCATTATGCTTCACTGTGTGACCTGCTTAACATGAGCTGTACTATCTATGGAGGCTATAAATAAATTAGGAACATTCTAAATTACCTAACAGTTCCATGGCATCATCCTCATTGTCAATGTCTTCTTCTGTGACCGAGGGTGGAGTGCTGTGCACGGAATCAAAGGAGTCTTGTGAGAGCATGGCTGCAAGAAGCTTCTTATGCTGTTGCTGCTGCTGCTTCAGGCCTTTGTTCTTTGGCTCCATCTTTAAGCTGTAGAGATAAACCAGTAAGATCTCTAGAACTCAAGATATCAAGATGGGGTTTTCAATACCATATCTGTATCCATTGTCTTAGTTTGCTTTTTTCATCTTGCAACTGGACGGTGAGGCCACAGAACAGATGGCTGTTGTTGCATACACTGTTCTCCTGTTGGTGCTCAATTCTCTACCATAGCTATGGTTTTCATTGGTAGCTTGACCATGTCAACCAGCCTCCACATATTTCTGAGATCCCTTAATGAGCTAACATATTAAAGCAACAAGTCGACCCTCACAAGCCTTCGAAAGCACAGAGGACCCTGGTGTTAGGTGACATCTTGAGCTATCAAAATTCTGGCCCACACATCCAAAGACTTTTTTTCCCTTGGACCATTGGAAGGCAAAAAGCAGATAATAGAGGAAAACTGGTCATCCACATGCAGTTTAACTAGTCTATCTTGTTAGTAAATAACTTTACCCCAAATGACTATGCTATAACAAAACATAGTGTACATATTAGTGAACCTATGTCTTTTGCTGACAGTGTCACTCTGCCTGCCTATGTTGTGCTGTGGGATCCACTAAGAAGCCCAGCCAGAAGGAGGAAACGAACAGGAAACAGAGTATACAAATCCGCGCAAAACCTGTGCCTTTGTGGAATGCTGAGATTGCATGTGCCCTTTATATAACCACATACTGCATTGAACATGAGGGGCTAGTATTTTAGAACCCTATCAAGGGCTCCATTAATGAGTGTTACTACATCCTATTCTGACTTTTATATACTGGCACGACATCAGAACAGCTGCAGTGCCCCTATGCAATCCCACCAAAGCTGTTAAAAGAACAAGGAAGCAGCCAATAAGTGTCAGAAAAGTGCTCCCATTGAAATCGATGGGGGCACATTCTGTGCATATGTGCAGGGGGCTTTATCAGACCCCCTGAAATCTTGCAAAAGGCACCTCTGTAGCTACTTAGCTACTTGGTTGTGAGCATAGTATGAGTGTGCAGTTGCAAGCAGGAGATGCATATGATGGTGGGAGTCCTCCTTTAAACTAAAATTAACAAATTAATACTAATAACATCTTTCATTTTGTGATGGAAGTGGCTATCATTAGTGGTACCTACATTAGGGGGGACAGGAGCAAGAAACTCTGTATGCTGTTACTGACCTACCACTCATTTGCTTTGATATTAAACACAACATTGAAGACATTTTGTTCCCAAGAGCAGTTAAAATTATATCTTACAATGGTTTATTGAAGCCCAACCGTGACTGGTAGGATCCTCAAGAACCTCCCTACCAATTAAAAACGGGCTGCAACATTTGGGGACAGGTGAGTGCTGGTCCTAGAGGCAATTATCAAGTTGGGGGACAATTAAGTTCGATGAGAGGCAGAAGGTTACATATCACGTTGCTTGACCCTACAGAGGCAGCAGTACAGCTCGATCACAGGGCACAAAACCCAGGTAATTCATTGTAAATGAGAGAGTATGTGTACACGTACACAGTGGGGGAGGGGGGCGGAAGTGCCAGCTTCAGACTAACAAGTAAATTAAAATGTTATATTGAAAAATGTGAATTCTAGACTTGGCCACATAGTTATATTGTTTACAGCTCTAGGGAAGAGGTTTGTGTTCCAATAGGTAATATACAGGTTTATATTATAGTTTGTGCATTAAACAGAGCCTTGCTTTTCAGGAATCAATACAACGTTTGGGTTTATATCTCACTTCTGTTTTTTTTTTTTTACTGGATACTGTTTCAACCATAAACTGTTCACCTCACTGGGAGAAAACTAAGCTTTTTCAATATCATCCATTTTACAGTTTATTGCTCTAAATAACTCAATGTAATGGTATTTACAGACTAATTTCATCAATATTATGCATTAAAAACAGGTTCTCGGAATCTGATAACACCTAACACACTCCACAGTATACAGTATATACTATATGCTTTTATACGTTACTACCCAGTAAACATGCTTTACTGTAAACATTACTTTGGGGCTGTGCTTGAGTTATAAAAAAATAATTCAATTGATACAGATACAGAATACAAGGTAAAATAGTTTATCCTTAGTTTGTTCAACAACACATACTATAAAGTTATTTTTCGTGTTGATGTATAGAAATCCTTGGAATGGTTTTAGTTTATGACTATATGTGCCATGACCGAAATAATGTTAAATTGACTGCAGAAACAAAAAAGTGCTTTTTCATTTTTTTTTATATATTATATAACTAAATATTTTATAAAAATAAGCATTCATAATGAAATGGCAAGTACCTGGCAAGTAATGAATCCATGAAACGTACAATCCATATCTTCCAAACATATTTAATGCAAAGAATACAAAGTCTAATTTAACCACAGCAAGTGATGAACTTGAGTATTCAGTTATTTACATACCTTCCTGCAGGAGAGTTACTACCTTCTTCCCCTTCCCTTTGTTCATTTTTGTTCCGTGGCACAGGGGGTTGTATCATTTCAGCAGCCAGTGGATCTGGGTCATTGTCTTCACGGCCAACCCATTCTCCAATAACACAGGGTCTCAAAAGGGACGAGTTAAATGCTCTTGACTCCTTAACGGTAAATGAGAAACTGAATGAAGGAAGGTTACTTACAGCTCATCACACGATTAACCCTCAGCTTCCTCTGATAGACAACCACGTATGAACCTGCCATCAACAAGCTTTTAAAATACATGATAAACATAACGACTGAGGTGTCACATCAAGAAGAGGCAAGATGAAAGTGTGTAGAACATCATCAAATGGTGTATATGCTGGGTCACATACAGGGCCGATCTTAGTGCCAGGCAGCTGCCTTGGGTGCCTGAACTTGGGGGTTACTGAGTGTCAGCCAAGAAACTGCCCCAGTATGTAGAAGTTGGTCTGGTACTTGGTAGAGGTGCAATGGAAGCCTAAACAAAGTGTAGGGGACAACACATCTATGCCTACAATAAAAAATGGAGTGTACTAGTATGGGGTGATAAAGGGGCTTCTTGCCTAGGGCACTATTTGGTCTAGGGCAGCCCTTTATACATTTATATCATATATCTAATAACTGCTAAATCATAATATCTAAAATATGCATACAAAGGCTTATTTATGAGTCGTGATTCATATAAAGTATTTTATGCTGTATTTTAACGTTAATACAGATTTTATATTACAGTTTACACATAGAGATGATAGACTGATAGACAGATAAAGAAAGAATAAAAGAAAAACATCTATTTGAACCAAGGAATATTTGGCTATCCCGTTTATTCTTTGATTTAATGGCCACGCTACCAATCACAGTTAATGAAGTTCAACAAAATTAACCATGCTAGATCCTCAGTTGTTTATAATTGACTGTATCTAATTCCTTCTGTAAACTATTTCCAAATCAAATGATGCTATAAAAGTCTAATTTTCTCCCATTTTGCTTTGTAGTGATCGCCATACTCATTCCATTTATTTCAGAGCTCATACAAAACTTAATATGATCCAGATAGGTGCAATTTGCAAGAGCATTGGCTTTTATCAATATGGTGACTTACAATGTAGTTCCCCTCTTTCACTAATACATGAAAACTATAATCTACCCCCACACTTGGCAATGAACGGGGTTACATTTCACAGTAGCAGTAAAAGCTTATGAATTTTCTGTACATTACAGCTTTACAATGAATGAGTTCAGATATAGTGAGAAACGTTGCAGTTATTACAAACCCATAAATCACTGACCATTTCACAAAGTGGCTAAATCCATAAAGATTAAGAGAACAAGTATGTTTTTACCAAGCAGAAATGGAATAATACAACAGTTATTATATATTTATATAATATGCAAAAAAATCATTACTGTTACCTGTTCTAATTCATCAGAAATGGCAATGCCTGAAATACATAAGATACAATAAAATGTAAGCAAATTTGATAATGCTTACCAACGCAGGAAAAGAACTTGAAGGTTCTTATCCTAAAAGGCTTAAGAACAATAGGCGATAAATAATAATTGCTGGGAATCAAAGCCAGTAACATATTCCAGTATATATGTAAATACAATACGTCAAAACAAGGCCAGGGTAGATGTAGGATTAATAGCCATTTTTGTAAGCAAGAGAAACACAGGGATGACCTTGTCTACAGGAATCCCCCACCTTTTATTATTACTGGGTATGAGAGCATTTTCAAAACTATTATGTTTTCTTTTTTTATTTTTTTTTTAAAAAATTGTATATGTTCCAGCTCTGTTATCTTAGCCCAATCTAACAGACCAAAAATGACTACCTAGGATAAATAATACAAAGGCTCAACCAGCCATATAATAAGTAACGAGTAATATAATATATAATATAAATAATATATAATATATAATATATATATAATATAATGAGTAATGAAAGTCTATACTGTAACGGTCTTCATTAGCATCACCATAAAGAATTAGCTCAATGTGATGTTTTAGCATAGAAAGTCATCCAGAATATCACGTGACTGACAACAATGGCAAGTTGGGAATCTCCAGTCTACAGATAAAGGACATTCCTCTTTGTCACAAAATATTATTGGGTCTAAACAATATAAAGCTTCATCAGAAAAGTGTATTGTTTAAGTAAAACATTAAAAAGTATGCATTAAAATATCTGCAAAAAATGCTTGAAATGTTTTAAGTCCTACATGATAAAATATGAAAATCTTTAAAATAGACTTACTGCGGGATAAGTTCTCCAAGGCTTTTCCAAGTTTCTTACTTTCTTGCAAAATATGATTTAATTCATCAAAATCATGGCTTTCAGGCTTTGTCCTCCAGTCCCACTTATGCTGTTCAATTGACCTCGGCACTATAATGCAACAAAATGATTTTTAACAATATTATAACAAATATTAATAATGCAATGATTTAAAGCAGGGACAGACCAGGGATTAAAATGTATTCAGTAAACAATATTAAAGTTATGCTTTAGCACAGGGTGGAATCGGGAACCATTGGATACCATTGCACACCAGTGGCCAGCATGGACCTGATTTAAAGGTAAAAAAGAGTAATACAGTGGAAAAAAATAACTATGGTAACTGAATATCTTTTACGAAAGATAATTCACTTTATTTATGCTGTACTACGTTTGGCCATGAGAGCTACTCCTACTCACTGTCACAGATACAGACATATTCTACAAAATCAGGGCAAATCGGGAGAAAACGCACTGAATTGAAACGTGTGCGTCTCCCTTAAAAAGTTGGAACAGCCCCGCAATTAATGCGTAATGAAAGGACTGCTTGACGGGGCATGGGATATCATTAACATAAATAGTGTTGATCAGTGTTGGTGTGTACACAACATCATGATTTTTTATTGATTTGCTGTTATTTATAACGACATGGAGAGTACGCTTGTTCATTTGTTTCATACTGTCACTGTAGAAATGTTTAAAGCGACATTATGATGACACATGCTGGGGCGGTGAGGAAATATTTATAAAAACTGCATGTAAATTCCCTTTAATTTGACTTTCAGAGACCAACACAGGGAAGGCAGCAGGGACACCCAGGAAATTCTACCAGCAATTCCGCTTGACTCTATGCAACATTTGTAAACTGGCAGCTAGGAACCATGAGAGTACGTGATGATTTATAGCTCTACTGAAATCATTTGTGCGTTGGCTTCTTACGTATACCTCCCAAGTGTCCCGCTTTAGGAGGACCAGTCCCTCCTTTTGCACCCAAATCTGTTTGCCCTTCTTTCCTCCCCTCGTGTCCCTCTTTTGAGCATAATCTACAGCCGTAAAACTCAAAATCATATGTATACATATATAATTCTTCCTAAAAACACCTTAAATACAGATTTTAATTGGTCACAGCAGGACCTCAAAAATCTTGATAAAGCCCTGCCACCATGTCACACTCCGTAAAATAATAGTGGACCTTTAGTTTATAATATTGGGAGGTATGTTTAAGCAGCCCAAGAAAGGTAATAAATGAACAAATGTAAATCACATGATAGAGAACATTAAAACAGAAAAAAATCATTATTTTGGAGCATCCATGTTCAGCCCGATCCCGTCTGCTGGAAACTAAAATGCACTTTAACATCCGTTACCAGTCTGTTGCTCTGCTCAAACCACAAACAGTTCTCGTTATAAATATTTCAAAGGCTTGCATCTCCAGCAACATGATAATCTCAGTGGAAACATCTACGCAGCATAACTAATTCATTTAGTAGAGGTTTCATGTGTGAGCCGGTTGGCTAAGGTATGCAAGCAAGAGACACAATCAGAACACCTTTGATTGATTTAATGGAAACAGAACCGATTGATGATGAATTATACAAACACGATGACATACATTTACATTATATTCTGTACCCAGATAGACTCACACATACGCACAAGCCCGCATATAAACTTACCAAGAAACAATATTTGGTAGTATAACATTTTTAATTCCTTCGTATATGAACCCAGTGATAAAACACAGAATGGCTTAGCTTATTTGCTTTCATGATAAGAATTATATTTCCCATACAAGACAAAACATGATATTTTAATGTTTTAACTAAGTAATTTGTTTACATTTTATATTTAATTATTTATGGATAGTATAAACCTACTAAATAAAATAATAAATGCATTACTGCTACACTTATTGTCAATAACATTTACTAGGAATGACAGGCTCCTGGTGGCTTGTCTGGTGGGCAGGGGGGCAACCCACTCACAGGCTCGTTAAAACTCTTCAGAGAGAGCCAGTCCAACTTGGGATCGCCCAACATGGGAGTCTGGAGTTAAGTGCTGTAGGCCACACTGTGTGCAAGCAGGGCATCCCAGGTTAGTATAAATGTGTGTGTGAGTGCCAGTATGTGTAAGTTTGTTTATGGGGGACGGAAGGGGCCAGGGGTCCCTTAGCTTTGAATGCCACAAGGGCTAAAAAGGTGCTAGTCTTCCCCTGGAACAACCATATTTTGCACCTCTACAGGCTGAGACTCCTTTCAAGTAGCTGCTACAGCATACATATATCCAAACACGTTTTATCAACAGCCTTTTGAAGTAAAATAAATAATATTGCTTTTTATTTGATGTTCTACTCCTTGAAAGATGTTGTGCTGCTAAAACAGTAAGGTATAAAAGTTATGAATATAAAAGTGATTCTGGTGAAAAATCTGAATAGTGCAGATTGGACCATTGTATTTGACGCCATGGGTGATAACACTTAAACATTATGCGCCAAGATTTTTTTTATATATATTATTCAATGTTTAAAATAAGAATAAAAGGAGAGATGAATTAAATGATTTGATGTGGAGTTTTTTAATCCTCTTTTCGGCGACGAGGTCCAGGGAATTAAACGTGTTGTAAAATGTATCACTAAAGAAATGTTAGCGAAATGCTATTTATTCAGCCTTAGAAGAAATTGCAAGGAAAATAGGCCATAACATTTTATCAAATTGTGCCACAAACAATCCTTTACAACAAATATCTCTAAAACATTTGACTACACACACCACACACACCACACACACCGTATATATAAAATCTAAAATCAAGGGTTGTATGTCATAAATAAAGCTATTTAACATATTGTATTATGTTTTTATTATTTCCAAAGATGTAATAATATATTGAAATAATTATGCATTTTATTTACATTTCATATAGGCATGGCTTAAATTCCTTCACGGAATGTCACGGAACATGAATACTGTAGTGCCTGAATTTTCTTACTCTTTTTATAGTAAACTCCTGAAATTTAGTTAATAATGATGTATAGTCTCGGGTTTGGTTTGTTAGATGAAATAGCTGGATATAAGTGTGGCCATTAATCATTATAGTCCTACAGATCAGCACATTTATTCAGACAAGCAGCAATAATACATAAATGTAAAAAAGGGGCAAAAGCTACTTTACTTTTAATTCATACTTACAAGATTTGGATTCTGGTGACGGTGGTGAAATATTACACACTGCAAGGTCACTCTTTGATTTCTTTGGCTTCTTTGCATTTACCTGCCAGGGCTTGTCATAGCATCTAAAATCTCTTCTGGTTCCTTTGTTTTCTGCATAGAAGAAAGTATAGAGTGGTTTGTCCATGCTTATAGTTTGAGTCTATGTCAGTAACAGAAAATAAACTCATAGAATAATTTGTCTAAAAATTTTCAGAAAATTCTAAAAGCTAGCATTTTATATGCAAAGAATGCAATTTCTTTTTTAGGGTAAATTGCTGCATTTTAGAATTCAATATACTGCATAAACACACTACGAATCTCTGGGCGAGGTGTTGCTTCCCTGGCACTCCGGTTTAGAATTGAACTATTCCATCATTTTAAAAACAATATTCACAAAATGACAATTCTTTAATGATTTATAGCCAAATATCAGTGGATAGGCACATTTTTCAGAGGAAGAATTGGTCATTTAAGGAAAAATATTGATTTACGCACTAAAATCCTTCATCCAATTTCTCAGCTGGTAGTATTTAGCTTTTTGTAAAGCCATGTTTATTTAATGTGCAACATTTACTTTTGTGAGTTGAAGTTAATCTTGTAGGCCAAACATTGGCCTGTGTTGGCGCAGCTAAAATAGCACTAAGGCACTGGCAGCCGTGCACTCATTAAACTTAAATTATATTTATCTTGTCAGCTAATTAAAAGGTTCAGTAGTGTGCCGTTAGAGAATATATAAAAGTTTTGTAATTTGACTATTTTTTTATAGTCTTGGGAACTCTTGAGTGCAACTTCCGACAAAACATAGCCAAAAGGTGTTAATTAGCGGCATTTTCACTTGTTTGTGTTAACAGGAAAAATAATAACACTGAGTTTCTAGGTAGCACTTTCTCTCACCACCAATGAGTAAGTAAGTATAATTACTAATTTCGTAGGACACTTTTTATTGTGGCACAAAACATAATCGTTTTATAGGGAAGTGTTACTTTTCAAAATGCTGGTGCCCTAAACACACTACAACAGCAAGAATAATATGAGCTGTAAATTATTTCGCAAAAAAATAACATTTTTATGCTATATAAATTTTGTAAATCATGTTTACACATCCATTTATATATATATATCTGTAAGTCAAATTGTTATGTTATATACTACTTGTTATGTCCTGTCTACCCATTGTACAGCTCTACGGAATATGATGGTGCTTTATAAAACAATAAATAATAATAATATTATATTATAGTTTATCATGTCATGGGTTTGATAGGATTGATCAAAGTTTATATTCACATTGAAAAGTTGAATAGTACTCTATAAAATAGAAATATCCAAGCAGGACTGTGTTTAATGCAGGATGAAAGGGATAGCAGCCTGTCCCAGGCTTTCTTTAGGGGGCCACAGCAACTGTCCCACGCACAATTGCGGGGGTCCTGGGGAAGGCGCTTTCACCGTGCCCCATTAGATTCAAGACAGACTGACTGCTTTTGTGACAATGGACCAGAATATATATATTTTTTTTCAATAAAGTAAATTGCAACAACATCAACTTGAAAAATACAGTATTGTCATTTTTAGGTGAAAAAGAAGAAGAGAGCAATTATCAGAAGTAGCGATGTCTGCTGAATATTATGGAGTGTGACATGCTGACATGAACATATTGATAAAATACAAACACAACTTCTGACAGTGACATTTTTATTAGTATTTTATCAGAGGGAACAAAAACTTTTTTTTCATTGTTGCCAAAATAAAGTACAATGATTTACACCAATCAAGAGAGCCATTAACCATTAACTTGTCATCCGGATAAGGGGCAAAACAAAAATTACAACATAAATACATGAATTCTTTTTCTTGCCAGACCCGAAAAACAAAACTATAGATATCCTGATTTGGGGTTATACACAGTAGGTTATATGAAGTAAGCAGGGGGCACAACATAGGCCCTTTCAGCCCCCGTAGTGAAGAAGGACCAACCACAGACCTGGTACACAACTATAGTCTTTCCCAGGCATATAGAGGGTGTCAATGGATTTATTTTTGTGCCATTACTGGTTCCAGGGCTCTGCCATTTAAATCTGAAACAGGACATTTACAGAGAAGGGGGGCGATATTTTGACCATTGGCAACAGGTGTCTAAATTAATGAACTGTTGCTTGTAGTATTGGGTGGAACAAACATAATGTGTAAGGTTCAGCTGGACCTTCTCTCTCCCCATTCACCCAATTTCTAGGTGGTTAATGAGAGCGGGGAAATTCAGATGTCAATCCGGTCCATCAGTGAATTAGCAATAGACTAAAAGATAATATATTGTGTCCCCAGACAGCAGTGCCTGTTCATAGGTGATATGATATTAAGTAACAAAAACATCTTTCTTGTAGAATGGATGCTCTAACAAAAGCCCTTGGGGGGGGGGCAAAAACTTTTGTTTTAATGCCTTCTATTGAATAACAATGATTTAGCAAAACTATTAACTATTACCTGTTGATTCACTTTCCGCCCATAGAGCAGCAGATCCAGACAAGGTCCTATGTAGGTGGCCAACATGTCCTATTTTTGATTGAAGATGCTGGATTAGAAATGGAATTGGCTGGTCTGGAGTCTCTGTTATCAGTTTTGTCATTAATTCCTAAGGATAACAGGATTTTGTTGAGTTGCACAATATAAATAATAATAGGCAATACATTTGTAGAACATAGTTAAAATGAAATCATTGTAGCTATTGTTTAAATATGTGTGCGCAATATACACATTTTATGTCCACACTTTGTCAGTGTAAGGAGGTGCATATGCATTTTATACTTAGTTAATGTGATAACTGCAAGGGATTTTTATTTATTTTGTTTTTGTTTGGGGGGGTCCAATAACTGAATAAAATGCATGATATCAACAGAACTAGAGTGGCCAAAATTTGCACACAAACGCAGATTGTAACGTTTACACCTAAATTACAGTTTTGTGTTTTTTTGTGTCCTATGCCAATATCCTGCTAATGTCATGATATAAAAGGCACTGCAGAAAAAAATTTGTGCTTAGCACCAAATGGTTAATATCTTATGTTCTTACCTCTATGAACTTGATATAATTGGTTCTAATTCAAATATACAAATCACATTGTGTTGCTTTATTTACACAGTATTATCAGTTCATTAGCAAGTAGATGAGTAAACCTCTGACACCCATTTGTAGAGTTTTATGCAGTTTGCGGAGGTGCCTTGTTATGCAAAGTTCTGATGCCAAAATTAAAATCCCCTTTTCCAAGTCCAATTGGATGGATCAACGAAAAAAGGGAGAGAATGCAAGATATTAAAAAATATATTATTTCTGTTGTATCCTCTCCAGAATTACAACATACTGGTTTCCAATGATTTTTTTATTTTTATGTGTTCTTTGTCATATCTCAGCAAAATTACCAAATTATACAGGGTTTTTCCTGAATATGATGAAAATATATGAAAAAAATATATAAAAAGTTGCACTGCAGGAGAGTTGTTGGTATGCTCACAGTAGCTACATTGCTGTTACCCTTCTCCAACATTTGGGTAGGTAGTAGTATTGACCTGAAGGTATAGAGGAGTATGAGCATGAATTTGGAGTATGGCACACTCTAACAGTGATGAAAACCCAACATGCTATTAATTATATCATCATAACACAGTCTATCGAAGATAAAATGTTTTATGTATAAAAAGGTGGCTTTGGATCAAAGTTTGAATTGTGCTCTGATTACCACAACCACAGAAAGCTAAAACCAGCCAAGCCATTAAATTGCTATAAGACCACTTAGGGAAGAGATTGGAGAACTAAAGAAAATAAAGATGGAATCTGCCCTACGCAAACTTGAACAACTATTCCATGCAAGAGTTAAGAGGAAATAGCTTTAATTACTTCTGCGTGAGGCTGCAAACTGTATAATCCCTGTGATGTTGCACATAAATTCACTAATTATTACAAGTTCTTTTATAACACACATACACAGATGCCCAAACAGATCAACCATCTGCAGATGATATTAAGACATTCTTTGACTCAGTTGAGTTATCACCCATGAAGTCAGGGAAGCCTTGTAAGCACCAGAAGTAGGGGAAGTAGTTGAAGGTCTTAAACTCCCCAAAGCACCTGGGGCTGATGGCATTACCCAGAACGGTCTTTGGAGGAAGCTTCACACAGTGTATTGTTACCCTTCTTAGTAAACCGTTCATATATCCACTAAGTCATTATGTGCCCTTATATACATCATGCCTAAACTGGGTAAGGCTCTGGACAAGTGGTCTACTCACTGCCTAAATTTAGTCTTGCCCCTCCCCTGCACAACTCCCCCACCCCCTTATAAAGACACTCCCACAGGGAGCTCTGAGAAGTTCCAAGGTATGGTAACTAGACCACGATCCTCTCCTGCCAAGGTTAGCTTAGTAAGAATGAACACTTGAACTTGTTTTTTTTATTTAATGTTTTTACATCTTCTTAATGTTTGAAATGGTGAAATTTCCGCATAAATTACTTTTGTAAATCTCTAAAATGAGTGTGTTGGGACCAAAAACACTACTGACCTTTCATTGTCCCTGCATGATAGCAAATTTCCTTCTCACAAAATTATTCTGCAGTCAAAAACACCAGAATGAAGGGAATATATTCTTAATCTTCTTTTTGTTTAGCAAGTGTAATGAATGAATCTCTATTCGCAGATAAATGCTAAACTAGCACATTCATTGTTAGCAGTTTTATTATCAGAACAAAAGCAGTTCACTCCAGCATACGAACAATTAGGAAACCTGCAAAACTTTGCTGGAATGCTTAGAAATGTATTACCATTATCCAAGACACACAAAATGTATTCTCAGCAGGCAAATCCATCCACATTAGATTTTTCTATACTTGCAAATAAGAACACAGTTTCGTATTTATTCATATGAACTATGTAATCAAAGTGTTAATGGCAGGGGAATGCCTTGGAAGCTGAAAGTAAGGCCTGATGGAAGAACTCAAGGTCTGTAGAAATATGGAGTACCTTCACTGGTGGCTCCACTGTATAAGTATTTTCTTAATGCCCCACCTAATTCTAGGTGGCCTTGGATTGTGAATCCAGAGCTGTTACTTTAAGCACGCAATGGATGCAAACTCATTTCTATAAGATAGACTGAGGACGTCTTCCCTGAATCTATCAAGAGAAAACAATGTAAGAACATACAGGCATTCCTAGGAGTTGTCCATGTTTTGCCCAGAGTCTCCTGGTGAAGGGCCGCTTCTCTAGTCCTCAGGGTGATGGTGTTCTGTCTCCAGGTTGTGGGAGCGGCCAGCATTTAGTCAAGCCCACTCTACCGCCTGAATCCCCGGACTGTGTTTGAGATATGTGTTTTTAAATAGCATTTGCTGCTTGTATTTGCTAAGTGTGAGCTGATTCCCTGCTTTGTTGTGTATACGTACACCCTGTATGTATATGCTTCCTAAGGTGTACAAATGTGTTTTGTATTTTTTTTGTCTCTACAGCTATCGTGACCCACTGAGCACCCACTCCTTAGCCTGCACAGTACAGTATGCTTGTGTAGCCCCCCACCCCCAGAGCTCAGGGGGCTATAAGCATGTGCCAAATATGCTTGATGTATAATGCCCCCTTGGCTGCACAGGGCTTCAACTCCATTGAACAGCACCATAAGGGGCTGGGGCAGCACTAGGGGATGCTGGACTAGAGCCCCCTTATTATTAAAAATGGTCTAGTCTGTTCTGATCACATTATATTAACCGATATTTGCTGCAGAATGTATATATGAATATGTATATTTCCTGTAACCTTTTCCAGAGTGTCAGAAAACAACCTTTGGCTATCTTGACAATTAATAACAAGAGGATAACATTACAATCGGATTTATTTTATCTTTCAAACATCATGCCCTGGACCTTCAGCAACATCTAAAAAAACATTTTGTTCTAAGATTTTATAGAACGTAACTTAACATGTCACATTTGGGGAACAATGCTCCACAAGATGTCGATGAACAAAAGGATAAAACAAATGATATAAACGTAAAGGTCAAACAGTTTATTTCAGGCCTTGGTCCATAGAAAGATAAAGGTTACTTTTTAAGCAGTATTATATTAGCTGCCATATAAGAAGAACCACTTTAAGTCTGTAAACATCCTCTCTGCATCCAAAAGGTTCTTCAGTTACACTGACCTTAAATTTTTAATTAAAATTGTATGAATAATAATATTCTTCTGTTTCTGATGTGGTGTTTTTGAGGGTTGCCTCCTTGTTTTAAATTGCTGCCTTGCTCTGTTTGATGTGCAGGGATATTAAATAAATATATAAAGTCTCTACCATTCATGAACATTTCACTAAAACAATGCAATATGCTGTACAGGGGCATACCTAGAGTATTTGTCACCTGGGGCGTATCCTGTATGTGGCTTAGGGATGCACCGAAACGAAAATTCTGGACTGAAACCGAAAATCCAGCATTTACCTGTCCGAAACTAAATATGACCCCTCACCATAAAAAAACCTCACACTTTTATTTAAAGTAAGTAACACAGCAAAACAGGACAAAAAAAATCAATAACAATATTAATATATATATATATTTGTTAACAGCAAACACACTCCTATCATGCCCAGGCATACCCAGATTCCAGCATGTACTAGCTGACTTGGCATGATAGCAGTGTGATTGCTGTTAGCAATTATATTGTTATTATTATTGTTCACATGTGAACTCAGCATCTCCCTTCTCATTATCTACCTGGGAGCAGTGAGCCCAGTGTTATTGTCCCTCCTCTGCCCGTGAGAAAGAGGATTGTAACTCGGAGACCCAGGAAAGCAGCTCTTCATCTGAAGACTCTGGGTCAAACCTGAGGTACGCTAATATATAGTTTTTAATGGCGGATGTGGTTATATCATAGTTGTGATTTTTTTTAATTTAGAACTAGCCATAGATATAGAACATTTCCATAGTTTCTACATATAAAGCCTAAATCTCAAGAGAACACATCTTTACTTACTTTTATCAATTAGAAATGGAGTAGAAGTTGCATTAATTAGCATAATACCTTGTAGGTACATTCCGACACAGCTAATTAAAACTTACTTGTAATTGAAGTAGTGATTAATAGGCTATAACTGCTAACCCATTTTTATTAAATGCCTGGATGCTCACAGGATGATTTTAAGCAATATATTTAATGGGCTGTATCTAATTGCAAACTGCATTAATTGTGTTATAGGGAAATATTATTAAATAACACTTACTTAATGTCAAAACTACCAATCAAGATCATTTCTGGAAAATAGTTTTGTCAAAAGCTAAATACAAAATTTATAGGGAAGTAGAGGCTAATACAATCAGGTTTCACGGACCGGGTGAGCAGGTCTGATAGGAGCCCAGGTGCACGGGATACGAGGGGCTCTGTCTGTACACCACGATGCATGATGGCTTGGGGTTGGTACAGACAGGCGCAGGAAATAAATCACAGACAGAAGATGCTGATAATAGTTGTATTGCAGATGATGGTACAACAACATATAAACAAGGAAAATCTCTTGGCTGGAAGCCCTCTGGATGGGGCACACACGGCAGGAACCCTCTGGATGGGGCACACACGGCAGGAACCTCTGGATGGGGCACTACACCGGCAGGAAACCCCTCTGATGGGCACACACGGCAGAAACCCCTCTGGATGGGGCACACACGGCAGGAACCCCTCTGGATGGGGCACACACGGCAGAAGGCCTTTTGGATGGGGCAGATCATGAACCAAACAGAAGCAGATCAGGAACCAAACAGGCAGTCCTAAAACATCAATGTCAAGGCCCAGTCTGGGCAGGTTTATAAAGGTTGTGATAACCAGGAAACAAGATGCACCTGGACATGGCAATCAGGTCTGAGTGCAGCTGGACTTGATAATCACTCTGAGTGCTTCAAAGTGGCAAGGGCGGCCACTAGTGGCTGGAAACGTGAAACGAGTAGCAAGTTTAAACAAGTCCAGACAGTGAAGGGTGAAACGTAACATACCCCCCTGCAAGGAGGAGCCTCTGGATGCTCACAGACCTGTGGCATGGTGGTCTCACCATCTGCGGTGAGACTTCTTTTTAGCACGTTGTGCTTTCTCAAACCCTTCCAGACCTTCACGACACATCACATTTCCGTTGGAAGTCACTACGAGATCTGATGGCAGTGGTTCTGTTGTGCCAAGTTGGGCTGGATAGACAGATGTGATAGTCCCGGTAAGTGCTTGTCTTGTCCTACATCTACTCCGGAATTCACCAGGGGTTAGGTATTCGCCCTGTGCACGGATTTCCTCCGATCGGTGCTGAATAGCAACAAGACAGGGCTGGGTTGCAGGTGGAAAAGAGGAACGCTTACTGGACCTTTGGTCACGGAGACGTTGTTCGGAGCAATCACAAGGCTATCGGGGTAGGGGGGTTGTGTTGCTACATGCCTCAATATCGAGGCATGTCAGCAAAGTCGTTTTTGCTTAGGAAGCGATTCCGATCGCTTCCTAAGCTGTTTTAGCCTACCGCCGTCGCGATCTTTGATGATCAGTGCAGCGGCCATTTTTCTTGCGGGGAGGGCTTTCCTCCCCGGATCCACGGTCATCTTCACTTTTGAGGCTTCCGTGGATGCTGCAAAGCCGCCGATCAGTAAACATTAAAAACGTGAGATGTAAGCCAAAAAAAACTCTCATGTGTGCCTCATTCATAAAACAGGGGGGGGGATACCCTTATATAGCACTACCAGAAATTAACTTATTTTTTTAGCATTGTAATCAAAGTGAAATTTACTTCCTTTACACTTGAAATAAACTTGCATACGTCATTTTCAAAGAACATACTTCCAATTAAAGGATTGCTTTCTATTTCTGTTTTAACATCTTGAAAATATTCAGCCATTTTAGCACCGTTTTAATTGTGTACATTAGAATGCTCTTGAATCTCACTTTGTAAAGTAACTTTCAAAAAAATGATCCTGGATCCGCTGAGGTGTTAAACTGGCCATCTGCAGATAGGCAGTGAAAGCTTAAATCCATAAATCACTTGACAGTACTCTGTTCTAAAATACCTGACCCTTGGCTCCATTTGGCCCGAACACTACATACCATCCCTTGTGTTCTTAAGCCAATGTACTGTGAAAGTTCTTTCTCCGCTATTGTGGAACAAATCGTATAAAACTTCAAAATATGTACTTTGGAGATACAGAGCTCTACCAATGACATTTATCCTTCTTGAAAGTTTATGTTACAAATAAAAATAGTATATTAACAAATTTTGGGGGCTTTTTAAAATGGTTTCTCATCCATACTAATATAATGTATTATATTTACCGCTGTATAATTTAATACAAACTGATTATTGATTAAATGGTTGATACTCAGCAAGTGTGTTGGCGGGATTGCACTCTAGTGCTTTTAGCTTGCATGTTTCTATTTCAAGCCTGGCCGTGACAATCCCATCTCAACATCTCTAAAGATTCTGATAGGGATTGTACATTAGGGAAGTTGCCATAAATTATAAACGGCCTTACTGGAGTTTGAGTTCCAGAGGGACTCCGACAAGATCAAATCAGCCCTTGAAATAGATTTCGATATCCACTTTTGTTAATTCTAGGAGAAAAATCTACCTTTGGCGGTGAGGCCTTTAGGTAGTTCTTCAAGTAGCTGAAATAACTATATCTATAGGGTAGTTACAATGAAGCCACCCACTCTAGGCGGCATTATGTAATTTAATGGACCAGTTAAAATATAACCTCCATACCTCATGCTACAAAGCTGACTATGATACTTTGGAAAACTGGAATTTGGATTGCTATAGTATGTTTGCCAATGATTGATATTGTTCATTATTTTTGTGAGGAGGCAGGTGCTCCCCTTTCTACTTGTGGTAAACACATAAGAAAAAGAAAAAAAATAACACCTGAAGATAGCAGGAACAATGCTAAAATATAGATTTAAAACAACAGTAATTTCCAAATGCAATTTAACTTTCTTAATTAATCTAAACCCCCGCACTTCATTATACCAAAGCAGAGTATATTATGACTGCCCCTTTAGCTTTAAAAACGAAGGCTGTTTAAGAGCGGAAATCTACAATAAAACTCGCACAAGGCTAATATAAAGCCCTGCCCATTACAAGACCAAGTTTTGCAATCCTTTTGGGTCTCTTTAACATGCTTGATATCCAGTGAAAGTTTAGAAAAGACAAATACTGTATGTCTGCTGAGTGTACGGTTTTGCTAAATGCTTACTCGTGAAGATACGTTTAATGGGAAACAAAATCACCCAGCAACTTCATAGCTCACGGGGGAAAGCATCCTTCTAGGTAACAACAAGCACAAAAAAATTAACCATTAAATCTGAATAAACCCATGGCCTGTGCTGTACCCTGAATATTCACAGCAGACCATCATAGAGGTTTCATTTTCATTTCAATACAGGGGCTCCTTGCTTAGGAACGATGGTTTTACAATATGCTTCTCTAGCCTTGAGATAATGAACCATTCTACAAGCATGGAAATCAGAAATACAGCCAACTCCCAACAATTTAATCAGGAGTGATATGACCTTTAGTCACAATCTATGGATGTACCCAAGTATGCCAAGAAACACATTGAAATTAACATGTATTAGAAGAAATGTACATGTCAGTGTTTTTGGTACTTGCGTATTGAATAGTCCAACCGTTACTTAATATGGCAGCCAAACAACTAGATTGACTATTTGTTCTGTGGTTTATGCCATTAATAGGAACATCCAACTGATATTATCCGGGTTGAGATTGCAGTAGTTGTTCATACCACCTAATTACTGAATATGGCTAGTATCTAAAAAAGCATACCTTAAGCAAATTGCCGATTATATTATTTAGTTCCTTAAATTTGATAACTTTCAATGGATGAGTGGATTAAACATCTTTGTGCCCTTTGCTTATCACCCATCTTTGCTTTTCCGCATGATACAAAATGTATATTCATATTATAACATAAAAAAGCACTTCAGGACTATGAAATATTGATGTTTCTGCCAGGCAGCATTATCCCGTTTCTGAAAATTGATATGCTAGGTAAGCTCTGTATGACAAACCCATGTACTTTATGATAAAGGATATCAGTTCATTATGTGAATGCACTTAGGTCTCGCTCATAAAATTTTATCAGTTTCTCTCCCTTTTGCCCTCTCTCCTTCCAACCTAAGCTTGTTCCAGAATTACTAGGAGAGCAAGTCAACCATGGTTCATTAAGTCCCTACAATGCTGTTCTACTAAGAAACACATCTTAGCCAGGTTTGCAAACTGGGAAGTTGTAGATTTTCTTACTCTGTCGCTCTGATTGGTCATTATAATGATGGATAATATTCCATGGATGAAAATAAAATAAAAAAGCCAAGCATTAAGGTAGAGAATACATTCTAATTTTATTCCGTCTGTGGCATCATCATGCTTCTATATGTAAATTAGTTGTTTTGCATATAAGCATGAGGGTAATCTCTCTAGGTGGGTGTCCGGTCTAAGAATTCTTATTCAACGTGAGTTCTCTATTTGCTGGCTTTTTTTTCTTAAAAATTGAAAGAAATAGTAAATCGGCGAAGATCTTCTACAGGATAGCTCTATGGAGAGAGTAGTCAAGCTGATATAATCACTGACAAAAAAGTAACTCAGCTGGCAATAATTATGCCAGGGGCGTTTGAAGTGCAGGAAGGTAGACTGGTATTTATGAATAACTCAGGTGGTGGAAATTCTGCATGAGAAAGCAGGACATTGCAAAGGCTCAATAGATCAAGCATGCAGGCCATTAAGTGACCCATAGGTAACTAAATATCAAGGCCGCTTTATTCAGCCGGCAAAGTGGGCGTTTGCCTTGGGCCCACAAACCTTCGGGGGGCCCACTGGCAGTCATACTGTCGGTTTGGGGCTAGGGTGACAATGCCTTGCCCCGGAATGAGACGTCTGAGTGAAGGAGGTCTCAGCCAATCAGGAGAGACTTCTCAGACTTCTGAACTTCTCAACTGAGAGTTCAGAAGCCTCTCCTGATAGGCTGAGTTCCTCCTTCACACCAACTCAGAGTAAGCTGCAGCTAGCACCAGGTATGTTTCACTATGTGTGTGTGACTGTGTTTGTCAGTTTGTCACAGTGTTTGTGTGACTGTGTTTGTTTGTCACAGTGTCTGTTTGTCACAGTGTCTGTGTGACTGTGTTTGTTTCTGTCACTGTGTGTGTGTAATGTCTGGTAATAGAGGAGTTAATGCTCTGAATGTACTCATGCCTGGTATTAGAGGGCTTAACATTCTATATCTACTTGTGTCTGTAATGAGTGTATGTATATTATTAAATCTGAAAACAACATGGAATACAAAGAGTTGGCCGGCGCCCAAGTCTCCTAAAAACCGTGTACAATGAACAGTGGGTTAACATAAAATGTACAGAGAAAAACACGCAAGCCTTCAATGTAGTGCACACTGTAGCTTTGGCAAGTACAATTATTAAACTGACAATGGATGGATGTGAGCCTCATGTTCTCAGGAAGCTACGTGGATGAGACCTGTCATACAACAGACAACTGCCCTAGAGCAGCTTTGGCCACATTAACACATCACATTCCAAGGCAAACACATCATTATTGTTTGCACAGAAGATTGGGAACTCAACATAACATCTGTACCGCTGCATCTACTCTCTTTAATAGATTAAAAGGCTTAAAAGCAATTTGCCCTAAGAGAAAAAAGATTTCTAACATTATTTCTATACAACCTAGATCAACACATCATTCTACATTGCGCTACAGTTAGAAATACCTTTTCCAAATCCTTAAGTGAATAACTTTTGGATATATGGGTCTCATAAGGCAGACAAAGCCGATGCCTATATCACAATATAATGCGAGTGTCAGGCATCACCTAGAGTCCCACAGACCGCAAGGCGTGACCGCCCCTTTAAGAGGCCCAGCTGGACTTAAAATCACTGATGTGTCATCACCTAGTTCTGTTCTGGACTGAACCCCTCCTCTCTCACCTGGCCTCATCATCAGGCTTTAAAAGATCAACCTCACCTCCAGCCCAGGATCTGGTTGTTGTTTTTGCTTCTGGATGCGCTGTGAGTATTTGCCTGATTTCCTGGACTTTGACCTCTGCTCTGATACCTCGTTTCTGAACCTACACCGCCTGCCTGTGACCTTGGAACTGCTTTTGACTATGCTATTTGCCTTTGCCCTTTATACTGGAACTGTGACCTCGTTTATGAACCTATGCTGCCAGCCTTTGACCTTGGAACTGCTTTTGACTACGCTACTTGCCTTTGCCCTTTGTACTGGAACTGTGATTTCGTTTATGAATCTACACTGACTGCCTTTGTCCTTGGCACTGTTTAATTAACTACACTGCCGTCTTTCGTTGGGACTGTATGTTTCTGTAAATGTATTTGCCAGATGTGCAAAGTGTTTGATAATATCATTTGCTTATTTTTATGAAAAAGGTATTTATTTATCTGCTTCATAGTTTTGGGTTAATAAGCAACGTGGTCTTTGGCATAATTAATTTTAATAGCCTTCCATGATTTTTTCTTCAAAAAACATATTACTATTTAAAGATTTTTTAAGAAGTGGCGAGTGTTTAATTTCCAAATGACAGCCTCAACTGTCATAAACTTAAAAAATAATCTAAATTTCACGTTAAAGATAATCTTCATATGTGGTACCAAAAAAAAGAGCGATGTTTTATTATCATTGTTTTGAGGGAGTCTGGATAAATTATAGCTTTGCCATGATGCCCAGCCTCTGGTATATACTGCCTGGCATATCCTCTATAGAGAGGTAGAGGTCCAAAAATCGAAATCAATGCCACCAAGCTATTTGAAATCTTCGGTAAAACTAATCGTTGTGTCAATGTTTTTTAATTGATAGAAAAATCGATAACAATCCCTGTGAAGAATATAAAAATGTCCACCATGCGTAAAATCTGTTTAGGATAGGAAAAATGTAGCATTCAATTATGGAGAGGCTCTTTGTGATAAAAGTAAATAATTTTAAAACCGTGTTAAATATTATATATGCCAGATATTTTATCTCATTCAAGGGTCTTTGTATTCTTAACTGGGAATATTATGTTGTGTATATGGCTTATAGTTCAGATGCAAAGAATCCTTCAGGGAATAGGACCTGGATCCTCTGTGGAAGAATTGGAAATGTTATTAGAAATTAATAAGGCTAACAGTGAAGAGAAACGTGAAATGAGTCAGGTTCAGTATCCCAAAAATGGTTTTTAGCTCCCTCTCAATTACAGATGGATTAGAAGTGCTAGACTACTAGATGTTTACGCAAGGAAGGGAGAGCCATGATAAAAGCTGGTAAATGTGCTGATTTTCGTAAAATCATCGCAGAATATAGAGTAAGGAATGTAAGAAGAATATTCCTCCTAATAAAAGAGGATGTTTACAGAGAATTTATGGTTTAATCATTAAACTGTGAATTGCAGTTACTAAAGGATTATCCTGTGAGGGGCCGTGTTGACCCTGCATAATGCATATTTAGTCACTCATAGAAGATGTATGCCCTTGCAGCTTTGTAGTGACATGTAGGAGATGAAATGTTTTCTCTCACAGTCCAATAATGAGCCCACGCTTTCCACTTTCTCCTAATGTTTTCTTCTTTGGATTTCCAGTATAGCATTCATATTCCATAGGAATTGTATTTAATTGCGTTTTCCTTTGACATAGCAAATATATTTAATAGTATACAGGTATATTCTTTTTCTATGGAAGCACCCCAGTCCTCATTTTTATGTTAAATGCATAACGAAGTGTATTTTGCATGGACTCTGGCGCATTTTACTGATGGAAATCAGTGCAGGCCTTTTTTAATAATTGGAGTTCTTGAGTCTCACTTAAACTCCTCCCCAGCTGCCTCTACTGAAAACTGGAATCATACTACGGAATGCTTCTTGCACATGCTCAGTAGAACGCTTGTTGCAGTCGATCTGAACACTGATGTTCTTCTAGCATTCACGAAATTGGATGCTGCTTCAATTACTTCAATAGGATTGCTACCGAGCATGTGCAAGACGTTTACTTATACAGCCTAGTTCATAGTCAAGAAAAGGGTAAAATAAGACAAAAGTCTAATTTTCTCCAGTAACTAAATACATAAAAAAATACAATTTTGGGAACTAGACTGTACATTTATATGATAATATGACTATATGAAGATTAGCACTAGGGTGAAATTAGGGATGAAAATCTGAACTGGCACTTTAAGGCCAGCAGCCGCTAAATTATGTATGTATCTAAATTAAGTATGGCCGCCAGCTGGATATACACAGCAATATGCCAGGCTCTTAACTTCTTGCAGATGCTGAAGATCATGAAGAAAGATAACAATGTATCATGCCGTCGGCCATTGGACCACTAGGCTTTTCCAGATGTGTACAAAAGCATGTGTACGCCTTTAAAACATAGCCGATTATATTTTCTTCATACAAAATAAACTTAGTCCATTATATATTCAACCTACAAAATAACCGAATAGCTTTCTGAGAAACTAAATTGCTTAGATTCAATACTGAGCAATGCATTAATGCATCCTTTAAATAATGAAGTAGTTAAATGAGATTTAACGATTTTTTTGTACCGCTGTTCACTCAGCATACAAACACAATATGGGTTCTAGGATTTTCCAAATGTGAAACAAGTTTGCAGCTGCAGTTCACAATACACAGCCTACTAGATTTTCCCTCTTTTTTTTTTGGTCTCAGAACGTGAGTGTACTTTCAAGTTAGTCCCAGTGAGCTGGATTTGACATTTAGGCATGCAAGAAACAAACTTTAATTAACTGTCTGTGCCAAGCAACACCACAATTAACATGCTAATGTAGACTGGATGTGAACCACATGAGAAACTGATATGGTGCACTCCTTCTAGAAGAGCTGTGTGATTACGAGCAAGCTTCAACCTGCTACCAGGTGTAAATATATGCCATGCTCATCACTTATGAATAGTAATAGCATATAATACCTGGAGTGTCTCATTATGCACGACATTCCAATAAGGTTCTTCAAACTATAAGTGATGCTTCTCTTTTAGAATTTACACCTTTAATACAAAAAAGTCACAAAGCCTAGTGCCAAAGGTCTTGTTTTTTAATATACACGGAAGTCAGTTTTGCAATGAATTTTAAAACATACATTATTTAGTTTGCTACAGACAGGCAACATTCGGGGCTTCAGAGGTGTTGTCTGAGGACGAGACCTCTAATGTTCCAGATGCTTATGAAATTTTACATCGTTTTCTTTGTTGGCTTAATAAAAGGTATCTACAGAAAGAAGGATGCGTATTTAAAGCACGCTTTCTGCAGCAGCCCCGTAGCGCTCTTATTGAAATAAATAGCAGCAGCCATTCAATGCATACTAGCGGTGCCTTTACTCACACTGATTTTAAAGTGAGCTTTACATCCCATTGCAGGAAGCATACTTAGGTACTCTTCCTGTAGAGGTAGCCATCAGGAAGAGAAATATGAGACAGAAGTCTCATTTTCTAAAACCAAGAACAAAGAAAGCATACATGCCACGAGAGATGGCAGAGATCAGTGATAGTACATGCTTGATGGTAGCTGACATTTCATATATTTTGTCGGGGCCGGTAAATGGACTCCTAGGGGTTTTCAGTAATTAAATCTTATTGCCTTGTCAGCAAGAGGCAGGTAAAATGATACGTTTGCTGAAGCTTCCCCCTCCTCCCGTAAATTTAATATGTTGATGCATTAGCCAAAATTTGCCCTTACTGAAAATGCTGGGGTCTATCCTTATTTGAGTTAATAGTAACAGACCCTAATGATCCACCCAGCAAGCATATTCTATTTGTTAGGATGAGAAAAGCACTTTTACAACTAGAAATCACTTTTTTATAAACAGATGCTTATTTTAAAATGCGACCGTTTATTAATTTATTTATTGACTTTTATTGAAAAAATGTATTTTTTTTTTCCATTAGGGCATAAAAATGAACATAATAAAAAGAAAACTACCATATTTATGAAGGTGAAACAGGAATGATTCTGGAACAAAGTGTTTCATTTCAGGTGGTCATCAGTGGCATGGTGATTAGTCCTCATTCACTACTGTGACCCCAAAACAGCTTCCATTTTGACTTGATAAATATGACCCATAACTACCTATATCAGCTGTTAGGTTTTCCAATTCAAAGTATATTCATTATTTTTAATGAACTTTTTAAATTGCGTAACTTTTTGTCTTGCCTAAATAATAGATCTTTACCAACCACAAAATGTGACCCATTCCCCTTCAAAGCATCATAAATTATTCATTACGCTTGCACGTAGTAGACTAAAATAAGGAAAAAACATTGATTTCACATTTGTCAAGTTGTTACACTGGGGTATATGAGACAACGACAAGTTTGCTATTAAACGTTAATTTAATTTATTCAATCATTCTGACATTTTCATGATGTTTGCTTCCATCTGAAGTTTAATCACATACACATGTTTGCCATAATACCATTTCCTGAACAATATTCTGATGCTTATAATTCCCTGCAGGCATTAGGGTGAAAATATAAATAAGGCTCCATAATTCACAACAAGGAAAAACTGTAGGGAATAGTCAGAAGCCTTGGCAAGAACAAGAACTTCAATTAAAAAAATGCATGTGAGAATATATATATATATAAATATATACAGTATATATATACATTATACATATGCCGTATATATTCTTAATATAGATATTCGTTGTAAACGTGATATCACTCACTGTACCATACTCCCCAAGATTTCATTTGTCCAAAACAAGACACCTTTGTTGGGAGAGGTTACGCAGGGCCAGGAGCAGTTAACCTACCTCTTGCGAGTAATTGTCAAACGCTAGAATGGTCAAGGAAGTTCAGAGCATGTTCGATGGGACAGTTCCCAAAACTGTCCCACAGAAAATGGAGCACCTTTAGTAGCAGCTTTAGCTCCTGAGCTCCAGCAGAATGCCTCATCCTTGTCCTGACATCTTGTGCCATCGATCGGCTTCTTGAAGCTGCGCAAACAGCAGTGGTCATTATTATAGATCTGGGCTCAAGCAAGCCTTCATAGTTCTGGTGCTGAGCATACATAGAGCAACCAACATAAGCGTTTCAAGCCCAAAATTGCCCAAAATGCTCCAAATACCTTTGGACAACATTGTCTTGGAAGTCATCATGGAAGGTCTGATATGCAGTCAAAATGGAGGAACAACTCTACCATGAAGTTGTAGGGGGGGAAAATGGTACCTGAATCTATCTTTTAGTAATGGTAGACACTAATATTAAATATATCCTTATCATAACATGTATATGATTGTCTACTCTGTTCCGTCCATTCATTCACCGATGCAAGGTGGTCCATGACTCCAGTATATTTATCTACTTCCTGCATGGTAGACCACTTGATGTTGTTTTTTGTACCTCTTTGGTGCTTTAAGAGTTAATACGTAAGTCTCACTGATAGTACCAGTGTATATGTTATATGTTTCCTTTTGCTCTCTTTTCCATGCAGTCACATCTAAAAGTAACTCTTGTCCCTTGACAGCTCCACATACTCCGTGTTATTAAGTTATATAGACATATGAGACCCAACAAACCTGAATGTGATTGATCTGTAAGCATTTTATCATTACTTTATACAGATATACTCCCTCACTTTAATATGAGCTGCTGTACTTAATATGTATCTAGCACCGGCTTCATGAAAACCGTTCTGCACAGAACACCAGCATCAGCAAGAAAAAATCTAATTTGAATTTATATTGTATGTCAGGCACTGATGCAGGAAAATGTGATGAAAAAAATAAACAAAGAGGAAACTGCTCACAGATGATACATTAAATAGAAAAACAGAGAGTAAAACATTAGTATGACTTCCACAATAACTGAGACTTTAGTATTTAAATGTGTTTTGAGGTTCTATCACTATATACAGAAGTATTCAAAGCCAAGCTTATAAAATAGACACTAATATAGCATGCACTTGGAGGGCTACTGGAGAAATTACCCTCATAGGACTCTCATGGGACCATCCCAACTTAGCAATCGTTCTAATGTAAGTCCATATATATCCTCAAAGTTGATGTGTTAGGAAAAATTGGCAAGCATAAGGATCTAAGCGAATTTGATAAGGGCCAATTTGTGACAACTGGGTCAGATTATCTCCAAAAGCGCAGCTCTTAAGGGGTGTTCCTGGTCTACAGTGGTCAGTATCTATGAAAAGTGGTCCAAGGAAGGAAAAGCGGTGAACGGCGTCAGGGTCATGGGCGATCAAGGCTCAAGAATACACAGTGCATCGCAGTTTGTTGCGTATGGGGCTGCGTGGACCCCTGCCCACTGATGAAAGCGCCTACAATGGGCATGTGTGCATAAGAAAAACGTGGCCTAGTCTGATGAATAACGTTTTCTTTTACATTACAAGGATCACAATAGCTACTGACATTGTTGTTAATGTTAAATGGGACCAAAGCTAACAATGGAATAGCAAAGAACATTTGATTCAGTTCAATTTTTTCTTAGCCTGTGTAAGGTTAACATATGTTTTCTGCCTTTACATAGCCTAGTGGAAATGGATAAAAGTGCTTCCAAACAATAAGCACTCACTCTATTGACTCGTCTACAATGGTGCTCTTAGATACAGGATACAATTCTACTCTTTTATTTCTATGTATTCTAGAACATAATAGAACTGTATAGAATCTGAATAAAACAACAATATATGTCATGTGAATAAAGAAAAACAATTTGTGCTCAGGATAAAGATGTCATTAACACACACATACATACATACATTAACACACACACACATACATACATACATACATACATACATACATACATATATTGATGCATAACAGGGGGTGAATCAAACATGCCCCCTGTAGCACCGCTGCTCATATTTTTAAAGGCTTGGATTTCACGTCATATCTCAGTGCTCAGCAGTAAGGACGCTGGCGCTGAGGGAGCGACTGGTGGTGCTGCTGCGCATGGTTAGCACTGGAGATAACTAAAACATTACATATACATGCACTTGTGTAAGTCATTGGCACATATGCAACATTTACAGAAATATCTTCCACCAAGTACGTTGCAACCACTGGTCCTGGACATTGTCGGTCAAGTAGTGGAGTCCTGGGGAGAGGTGAAGAGTAAAGCACTTGGAGATTAGTCACCTGAGCGTGTCTATATTTAAAAAAATAAGAATAATAATCTTCAACATTGATTTATGTCTACAAAAATGATATGCTTATGTGTTTAGCATACAGTGAAACTATACTAGGGCCTGACGGGACACCTCTGTGTCTGCCTTATCACTTCTTGGTATTCTGCGTCCAGCCACTATACAGCCGTCAATTTGAAGCCCATGAATTGTGCAACCAAAATGTCAAGGGGCATAACCCAGGGAAGGTTTTTAATTGATATAAGGACCCTCCGTCTATGGGTTATTCTATGAGAGGTGAATGGATAATATTTTATCTCTTGAAATCTAGTGTAGCATAGACTAGTGTTTTAAATGTTTATTTTATGTAAATTTCCATGATTCGTGTCAATGGAACTCAACATGGATTTATACATTCCGGCTCCTATCTCTTGCTCAAGATACGGTAATGTCTCGATTAATACTCCTGCATCACTATCAGCCAAATGGTGAAAACTTTCACTGCGCCCAACGTATATTGTCCATTATTTAAGTATTTCTAATGCTGCTCATTACGCACAAAGCCATCTGTGGATTTCAACAACCGATTAAACATATTAAAAGGCGAAGGCAACTACTGATTTGAACAGATTGTTTTGAATTATATTATTTTTCTGTTTCATTTGATTATACCCATAGAAGAAATAGGGGTGTATTTTTACGTGACCGTTGTAAAAGCCCCGTTCCCGGAGTATTCCCTTCCCTGCCGTGTGTTGTTATGTTACCAGGCTAGTGTTCCATTATTCCAGACGAGGACCAGTAAGGTTTAATCCTAAACCCTTCCGCTAGGGGAGAATGCATCTATAACTGGCTTTGCTGCCCGGCTGTAGCTAGGAACAGTCACAAGGACTGAATGAAACACAGCTTGTTAAGTGTTAAAACCGAGATTTGCTGAGCAAGCATTCTTTTCTTTATTGATCCCTGAAAAATAGACATTCTTGACCCTACTGCCGCTATACAGAGCTGCAGTTTCATGAACCCTGAATAATTCAACCCATTGTTTCTAATTCTCTATTATTAGGGTTCTTCTTTGTTTTCCCTACAGTGCTATATACATAGGATACATATACGGAACATGTTACAAGTGAGACCCAGAAATACAGTGAAAAGCTCGCCTCACACCTGCAAAAACATGTAAACAGATAAACTTATCAAAACAGGAGTTAATAGGAGAAAAAATAAATAAATAAGGGTGAGCATCACGTGTTATATACTTATTATGCATCAGAAATAATTCTTACTATACCGAGATGTACCGAGAAAGCCTGGTAGGTAAATGGAACAGCTTCCCAGCTGAAGTGGTAGAATAAGCATGCATGCGATAGGCATGAAGCTATCCTTAATCTAAGACAAGACGAAGGACTGATTAAGGTCTGAGTCTCTACATCAGGAAAAATGAGCAGACTAGACGGACTGAATGGTTCTTATCTGCCATCAGATTCTTTGTTTCTATGTTTCTTAGAATCTGGAATCAAGTTCATCTCAAACACTTCAATGCAAAATGATGGCCAAAGGTTGGAGTTTAGTTGTTATCCTCACCTTCTCTAACAGAGATCAGATCCGAAAAACTAGGACCAGCCGAGCCAGCACTTATCTGTCTTATCTGTCTCTATAAGTATATCATTTAACCCCTTTATACCTAAGTGCAGAATCCGTTATCCTTTCTTCAGTGATACCCTGCCGGAAAATGTTTTGCTTCCTCTGTATCTTCTCGGAGGCTCTGAATCAAAATCCAGCCAGGCGTCGCGTAACACACAAAGCTATTAAAGCCAAAAGTTTTCTTGTGTTGTTTTGTGCGTTACTTTAAAGTATTTCCTCAATGTGTTAAATGTTACGTTGGCAAATGTCCTTAAATGTATTATCTTAAAGGATCGACCCAGCTCCGGAAATCCCTTGTGTTCTAGTTCTGTTTATTTAATGTTTGTCAGATTTAGTCTGATTTGCTTTTGTCTGCATTACTTATATACTTTCTGTAAAATGGAAGCTCGCAATCAACACATCATTCCTACTGGGAACATCGTATCAAAGTGCCAGAAGACCTGAGCGTAAGCTCACGCGCAGACTCCTCAACTCCTGTTTCTGTATAATTAGGTGATGACTTTAAATTGAACAGTGCTACTGATTGTGTTAGCACCTAATAAAGATTAATAATATTAATCAGAATAATAATCTACATTTGTCATCTTACTTTACATCTGCTCCTCAAGCGCATGACCAAAGTGTTTCATGAACATTGTCCTGTCCCCCTGAAGCTTGAGTGTAGGCTGCACTAACGTCAGCCCCGGCGGGACGTTATATCTCTCTTCCTTGATTGTACCCGCATCGTCTTGGCAGACACTACACTACACACACTACAGATTGTATAGGTAGTTGTGCAGCTCCTCCTTAACCCCTAGGCTGCCGGCACGTACATGGTAGCCTGCACAAAAGTGCTAGAATGCCAACTATGTCCCACATGCCTAGCGGCACTCTCCAAATTATTAATTTATTAATATTCCGTAGCGCTGTACCATGGGTAGATAGGACATAGCAAGTAGTATATAACATAACAATCTCTGTAGAGTGAGGAGGCTGCTGGTTGGCTCCATCTTAACTGTCCCCGGCGGAAAACATGCGCATTTAACTGTATCCACAAGATTTTTGGTAAAGAGGAAAGCCATTGTGTGTAGGATTTTTACCTGAGTGTAACTACAGCAAAACTAGTGGGGGGGGAAGAGCTACACCAGGATGATTAGGAGCACTTTCCACGCACAGGATTATGTGTTCATTGACTGGGGGTACGTCGATGACATGCGGGGAACACATCTCCGGCAAGGAAAATAGCTAGGAGCGGGAGTGCTGTCCCCCCATATCATATGCGTTAAAGTGACTATGACGGCTGGTGTCATTTTAATAAAATATTTTATATATGCTGTGAATATTTGCCAGTCAGAGCTGGAGAATTCTCTTTGAAATAGTTCAAATATTTTATCCTGAAAGCTACCCGTATTGTATAACTATGTCATATTAAATGTACAAAGTATCAGAGAGATATAATTATAGCTGCCAGAGGAGATATCAAAAATATGTCTGCTAGTAGGGCCGGATTTTGTTAATAACTATGAGCATAAGAAACGATAGGATTTTTTCCCAATACCAACGTACCATTTATCATGTTATTATTGTATTATATTTCGGTCATCATAAAATAATACGAACAATACTGGTATATATAGCGACAATTTAAAAATGCTGTTTAAGATGCCATTTTTTGCCACTGTATTCATTTGTAGTTCAGTAACAAACAGCTATTACTCCAATCCAAACATAATGTTCAGTAATCACATAACCTGACCACTGAGCACTTTCACTAGTATTTACACTGCCAGAAATGTCTACTTAATATTCAAAAGACAAAAGCAATTCAATTAAATATTAATGGTGTTTGATCGAGGTAAGTTCTAGTGATTTAATCCAAAGTCAAATGAATTCCAAGCTGTGTAATTATCTCTCGGTATATCCGAGCTGAACAAGAGAACAGATCCAAGTTTCTTACTGAATCATCAGATTATTAAAAATAAAGATTAATTGGCAAGCATTTAATAAGGCAGCATATCGCACTTTTCTTGGAGCTGGACCTCCGCACCTTTTGTTTTGATTCACTGCACGTTATGCCCTGCATGCCCATTGTACAGCGTTGCAGAATATGACGGTGCTATATCATTTAATAAATAATAAAAATGTGGATCTACTGGCCTATTTATTTCAAGTATTTAATAAAATTGATATCCTTTGGAATGATCATAGCAGCGTCACTGTCCCTTTTGAGTATAATTACGGTATTATAAAACAATGAAGTTCGGATTGTTACAAGAACATTTATCATCTATCATCTAGAAACAAATTAACATTAACGAAGCATAAAAACCCACTATATGCGGTATTAACTTTTAACATACTATGCAGGTGTGTTTAATATTTTTGCAAAACAGGTTTGAAGTTATTTGTGCTGCCTTCTGAGAATGAATGTGCCCCTGTATAACATCAAAGTACCTTTTCCTGATCTGTGTTTTCTGTGTCTTTTTGAAGTGTCTCATTTTTACTTCTCTTTTTTGCAGAATTAGATTGTCAGCTCTTCATGAGATGGTCTTTCCTAATGTAGTCATACCTGTACTTATTTTACTCCCTTTTATTATATTTTAAAATTGAAAAGCCTCAAGTACATCTGTTAGCACTTAATAAATACAAATATAAATGCATATCTACTAAATGATTATATATATATATGAAATATTTGTGTTTGTAACCATAAGTAATACTGTAGGTGAACAGGGTTTATTATTATTATATACTCCTGGCAGGTATAGTGCATTATAGAGGCGGCAGTTGACATGACGCTGCGCTGCCTGCAGATATCCGCTAGGGGCGCTGCACTGACTCCAGCGCCAAACACCTGGGCACTGCACCCACTTGCTATGGCAACAAACAGGACGCTTTGGAGTCAGCATTTTCCTGCACACAATAGCCCTCTATGGCAATAAACCGAAATCTGCACCTCCCTGAGCATACACTTCATAGCCGCCAACCACATTCAGAAGAACCCCATTGTTTGCCCTTTGCTAAGATCCTGGCAACAGGCGTTCGATGCATTTTAATTCTTCATAACATTCGCTCCATCGGATTGCTAAAATGCCAATAGATGGAGCATTGGACGTTATCTTGGCATTCTCCGTGTTATTCCTCCCCTACTCCTATTCATTATGAATAAGAAGAAGCATCCCGACCCTTTCAATAGAAAATTCCGAGACGTAAATCAACTTCTGGTAGCACTGTAGTAACGGACTACAAATCCCATCATGCAAATCAAGCCACCCTATAACAGAGAAATGCAATAAAGGCACATCTGCAATTCATCTACTGACCCCCCTTGTTAGTACATATCGCTTATGTATTCTAATAACGCTGTAGCTGTCACCGCACACAATATGCACGGAATATTTCTGGCCGCTGGTTCTTGGCCATGTCTATTCTGCCTGCCATGTGTCATTATGGGGAAGGTGTGATAGATCTGGGCTATCTATTCCCGAAATAGTACTGGCCCATGTGATGCCACATCAGGCTAACAAAGCAACACCATGATGTGTAACTGGAAGCAATCATATCACACAAACAGCGCACAGCGTCACCTCGAACAGGGGTCCGATCCGGTTTGTTTCCAGGTAGACCTGGATCCTGGTCTGCTGACGAGACGCCATCCTTTGGACCTTTAAACAGATGATCCTGACCGCGGGGGGCTCAGACGGTCGCCACTCGTGGAATGGGGTCCTTTAAACGTGAAGGTAGATCCACGTCTGCAGGGTGGTGTCTCCGAAAACTTCACAAAGGCAGCAAAAGGCAATGCATTAAATGTAACGAATGTAAGAAACGCTGATCTGCCTGCCGGGAGAATCACATTCGTGGCAAACGAATCATTGTCTTATTCCTGGGTGAACGAAGAGTTGCAGTGAGCTTGGAGGAGAATGGAGAGTGCATGGTGCGAGCTGCCTGCCCCTGGTCTCTTTGTAGTGCTTGGTTACAACAGAACAACAGCACCAGTCCCCCCCCTCTCTCACTTACAGTCTCTCTCCCCCTCTTTCAGTCTCTCTCCCTCTCTCTTCCCCTCTTTCAGTCTCTCTCCCTTTCTTGCTCCCCCCTTTCAGTCTCTCGCTCTCTCTTCCTCTGTCTGAGACAAGGAAGCCCCAGCGATGATTTCTTGCAGGACAAGTTGTGCTGTAAGTTATGCAGTAAAGCAGCCCCTGATTGGGTACCGGTAACCAGCACAGTGTATTACCTCCCTCTCCACCTGTTTGTTATATATATATATATATATAGGTAATGTGTGGCAGCACATATGGGACCTCTCTGCAGAGCAGTATCAAACATGATCTAAGAAGAACATATGTCACAAATGTGTGTCTTGGTTACAAATATCTCATTGGAGGTTTATGGAGGTGGCCATGCTTTGACTGCATTATAATTTCACAAAATTAGACTTTATGTTAAACAATACAGGTATTTTTCAGCTCAGATTTTATTTGGTAAGGGTTGTTTGCGTAGGATGGTTTGCTATAAACCTGTAGGTGTAGTAGGTGCCACCTTTGTCATTTTGCTGTGTGCCTTGTGTAGTTGCTGGATCACCACATGTTTTGGCTTGCTTTGTAATTCCACAAGGGTGTCTAAAGCACCTTATGATGAATTCACATGATGACTGCATCAGTACCGTTTTCCTTCTGTTTTGTATGCATTCCCTGAACATGCATTTTGGGCAGTTTTGTGGTGCTTTTATTACAAAATAGCTTGGCTGTGAACATGTCCAAGAAAGGGAGTACAAGGTCTGTTTATACACTATTCGTTTGTGAAGTGTGCCTGCTATTCATTCTGAGCACTGGGATATGATGCCTTAAATAGAGACTCGTAAGGATAGACATCTAGCTCTGACCACATGACCTAAGAAAGGTAAGAGATGGGGAATGATAGTGAGAAATAGGGCAGAAGATAGTAAGAAATGAAGAGATAAAGAGAGGTATATTGTAGAGATAAGGAGTATAGAGAGAAAGAGGAGGGAAAGATTGAAGGAGATAATGAGGAGAGGTGGGGAGAGATAGTGAGAACAGAGAGATAATAAGAAAGAAGAGTAATAGGAAGAAATTGGAGATAATGGGAAAGATGATAGATAGTGAGAAAGATGAGGGGTAAATAGAAAAGGCAGAGGTGAGATAAAGAGAAGAGAGAGAGAGAGAGATAATGAGGAAGAGGAGAGGTGGGGAGAGATAGTGACAACAGGAGATAATAAGAAAGAAGAGAGATAGGAAGAAAGGGGAGAGATAGTGAAACAATGGAGATAATGGGAAAGAAGAGCCATGGGAAGTAAGGGGAGATAATGGGAAAGATGATATATGGGGAAAAGGGGGAGATAATGAGAAAGGTGAGAGATAGTGAGAGAGAAGAGGGGTAAAGAGAAAAGGCAGATATGAGATAAAGAAAAAAGAGAGAGATAATGAGAGATGGGGAGAAAGGGGATATAACATTAAAAGAGCAGAGATAATGAGATCCAGGCAGCAGAATGGCTTGGGCCACCCCTGTGCCAAAAGCATCTGCATCTTGAGCCCACAACCACACCTGGAAGGATCGCAGCATTCATTTTCTATGCGATGAGAGACTGAATGTGCCCCCAAACTTTTTGGCTGAACCGAATTGCAGGAAACAAAATTTGTTGCCTGGAAATGAATGAGCCAAAACAAATGATTAGACATTTGCACATGAAATGACAGAAAGTGATCCTTTTTCAGCTTACCCTGATCCATTGCTTGTGATGTAGAAGTTGGAATTGTCTTAATTGGTTTGTGGATCCAGGGACAATATGCCCCAAATACTTTGATGGTTGTGAAACATTTATGTATTCAATATATATTTTTTAAAAATCAAGTTACTATAATAAGGATATGGTGGTATAGAAGTCGATTGGGAAACCTAAAATACTCCATGATGTTAGAAATTTAATTCAACTTCATTAATGGGCTATTTTTTACAAGATGTATAAAGGAGAGGTCAACTATAAAACCACTCTCGCCATGTGCTAAAAACGTTGAACATGAGTGATTATATTAAAAGCTTTATTAAAAAAGAATAATTTACTTAACGTATAATGTTAATTCACTTTGTGCATGTACATGGGTTTGTACAGTATATACATTTAATTAGAGTTAAAGGGACAGTTTAGTGGAATGCATATTAAAGTACTCTGGGTACTCTGGGTAGTATGCATTCTTCAACCCCCCCCCAAAAAAAAAAATATATATGTATAAAGGATTTTCCCTATGGTCGAATCTCCTCTGTTGTCCGTTGATTGGCAGGAAATTGTTGCAATTGAAATAAGTAGGATCCCCTGTCCGCAGAGTTTGGTCTGCATTGAAATGTGTTCGGCTGTCATCAACGGCTGGGGTTGGGGACAGGTGCTAATGCATTTGGGGAATTCTTTTTTTTTTATTTATAATATTTATTTAGCAATTGAGCAAATATAACATTTACAGTTCATACATTTATCATAATTGCGTATTTGCATACTTTGATTTAAAACATACATCAAATTATACATTTTTAATATAATTAAATATTCATATCGTATACTTTATATGAAACTCTCAGTAGCCATTCTGACGAATCCTCCTATGCATCTCTGCAGGGGGGACACCATGAAAATGTAGAGGACCCATACAGCCTTCATATGCATTACATTTTGTGATGTACACTTTTTTTATTGCTGCTAGTTGCCATCCTCCAACATTTAAATCAAGTTTGGTTAAAATAAGAGCCCTAGGGACTGCATTATATGGACAAAAGTATTTGGACACCTGACCAATACACCAACAGGGATTTTTACGACATTGCATTCTAAATGCATAGACATTAATGAGTAGTTGCCCCCCCCCTTTACAACTATAACAGCTTCCACTCATCCGGGAAGGCTTTCCATAATATTTTCTCACAAATTTAATAGCATGGTTGCAGCCCCCACCAGCGCCACACTAAACACACAGCGTTGTGCTCTGGAAACTAGACCAACAGGTCCAAGGACTGAAATTCCATCACACAAAACTCGGAGGTGCGGATTACCCTCGTGGGTGGAGAGGCGCCTGGGTGTGGTGCTGCTCAATGGACTGGTTACAAGGGAGATCTCTGTTCTCCCCATCTGGCCCATTTACACTATGGAAGACTGTCAAGTCGGTACAGCCTCTATGGTATGCATTGAAAGCAGCCACAGAAGCAGTGGCATTGGTGGCTTCCCTGGATCAGGCCTAGGTCAACACAATGTATATATATATATATATATATATATATAACTGCCTACATACAGTATATGTGGGTCAATCTCTGTAACTACTGCATATATATTCTAGCTAAAAAAAAACAAAAAACATTTAGAGGCATATGCTTAGTTGTATTTCCAGGAGGCCAGGTTCATAACGTTCATGGGTCAACAATTCCATTAAATATTCTACTCTTTCACCTACACTGCTAAACGTAACACTTTCATAAATAAATGCAGCATTAGAAACCTAATTTGTAGTGTTACTGAATGTCCAAATCTTTCCAATAAACTATTAATTATTCACGTGAAATTTTTGTCTCATTCATAATAGTCACATGGTAGAGTGAAATGACAGCACTGGCAAGGTATATTTACTTAATATGTTAGTAAATGGGGCAGCACTTTAAACCATAAAAATCACAGAGCAAAAACGGAAGACATACACAACGTGCGTCTGTTTAATTTGAATAGTGATCAAATAAAAGTCATATCATGGGCAGACAGGAAGAATTTGAAAATGGAGCTCATAAACCAAAGGGTCTATATGTTACGGATGTAATTTCAAACAATATGATGTTCCATACGCAGGGCATCCAAAAGCAAACCAAGCAGCTAGCCACAAGACGGAATTGATTCCTTGCTCATACGAAGAGGAATGAGGCCAGATCCTTGAATTGGCAATGATGCATGGATTCTTAGTGTCTCTACCTTGTTTGTTTCAATATTGTATCAGGTTCTGTATCATTTGTCTAGACTGGAGCTCTGGCACTGGACTGCATACTAATGAACCTAACGAACCCTTTGGGAATTAAGTATGAGGAGCGATATAGGTAAAAAACCATATAATAAATTGCAGTGGCAACTACACCACATTTAGAAAAATAGCTCTTTGTGAGGTGGCGTTGCAGATGTTGACTTACAGCTAGAACTCGACCAGAAGTTGAAGGTAACTGTGGAAGTTGACCTTATAGTTTCATTTTAAAATCAACGTTAAACATGGCTAGGTCTTATAACACTTTCAATGATTCACTTGAGAAGCATGTTACGGTATTAATTCTCTCGTCTACCTGTATAACCTTCTGACCAAAAACTTAAGGATGTACCCTTTTCCTCCCTGCTACCCGGTTATTTGCATTATCCCCTAGGGGATACAACATCCACTGGTAACTCAGCCATGCAATGATGCTTCTGCACAGCTGGCAGACATTTACCAACACCACAAGCCTTTAGGGATAATTAGCAATGTGGTTAATGATTGGTAACACAGCTCCCTAGTAAGAATACTAATAAGAAACACAAAAAGAATGGTCTTCTTCAATAAATTCAGGATGCAGTGACTCATAATAGGATAGCATTTTGTCCTTAGAAGAAAAACCAATATATAATATAGGATGACAAGACATGGCAAGGTTGTTGGGTTTATGTTCCAAATATTCGCAAATTGGCTGTTGTCAGTAAATTACTATCATTATTCTGATTTAAAGTATTTTTGTTTCGCAGTGTCATAGGGAATTGCATTTATTTATGCAACAGATCTGATAGACAGTGAAGTAAGGCATAGCCCTGTCATTGAAATGAGGTGAACAGATCAAATTGTATCGCCCCTCCAACAGTTATAAATTTCAAAACCAATAAGAAAATAAAACTAGCTGCCAGTCATGTCATACAACAGTTTATCTCCAAACACATAAAGAAGATACACAAACAGGTGAAACAGCATAAAATGATTTGACAAATTTGGCATATATGGTTAAATAATAATAGTAGAAATGTATCAATTTCCACATGGTTGTTTCATAGTACTTCTCACTTGTATCTTGGGCTGGTATATGTGTTTAATGTGCATTGGCATAAATATAAGTTATTGCATCCATAAGCAAGATATTGCTGACCATTTTTTTCTTTATATTGAAATACTAACCTAATTTAGGGAATTGTTTTACCCCTGATTCCTAAAATGGATATCATCATCTCCGAGCTAGATGGATCTTCCACCCAGCGGGAGGCTGCTATGAAGGCTCAGTAATTTACTGTGAAACTTAGAGCCTCTGGGGTGATTCCAGTTGACCAACTATAGTTTCTTGTAGTCATATACAGAACCACGGGCTAACCAATTCTCCTATTTGGGCACCCCAACCAACACATTTTGAAAAAAATCCATTCTGAAAAAAATATTAAATGTGAGCGATATTATCTTGCCTTATTCATAGTAATTATCTTCTGTTTTTCCATGAAGGCCTAAACATATATACACTATATGGACAAAAGTTTTGGGACACCTGACTATTACATAAACAGGACTTTTATGACATTGCATTCTAAATACATAAACATTACTATGTAGTTGGTCCCCCCTTTTGCAGCTTCCACTGTTCTGGGAAGGTTTTCCACAAGATTTTGGATTGTTTCTGTGGAAATTTTCACCCATTCATCCAGTAGAGCATTTGTGGGGTCAGGCACTGATTTTGGACGAGGAGGTCTGTCTCGCAATCTCCATTCCAGTTCATCCCAAAAGTGTTCTATGGGGTTGAGGTCAGGATTCTGTGCGGCTGGTCAAGTTCCAACCATGTCTTTATGGAGCTTGGTTTGTACACTGGGTCACAGTCGCGTGCAATAGAAAAGGGTCTTCTCCTAATTGTTTCCACAAAGCTTGAAGCATAGCATTGTCTAAAATGTCTTAGTATGCTTAAGGGGACATTATGGAAAATGCTAACCTTCCAGCTGGGAACAGTTTGGGAAGGCCATTTCTATTCCAGCATGAGTGTGACCTATATAGTGTATATAACATATATGGGATCTGGTGATGAAAATATGGCTTCAAAACTTGCAGATAAGACAATCTCCTGGAACATTTCACACATTATAAATAGGATGTGGTACAAAGATATCAAGCAACTTGGAAGGCAAACAGTGTAGCTATCTTTTGATTATTTTTTGTCCAAGTTACAAAGAATATATGAACACTGTTCCCTGCAGCAGTATTTTGAGTCTGTTTAGAGAACCTACCTGATAAGCAGCCGTAGATAATTAGACTGTTATTTATTTTGAGTAGAATAGGATTTTCTTTGTTCTTCTTCCCAAGTATTATCTTGTCATTGCAACTATTTTATGATTTGTGCAACTTGAAGTAAGTTTGGGTAATTTATCTCTAATACAAACATGTGTCTAAAGAGATGGACGATACTTAAGAAAGATAGGATAAATAGAAGAGGTAGTAGTGAGTGTTTTATTTGCTAAACGCCATTCACTGACATATATAAGAGATGAGTTAGGGGATGGGCATTCCAATATTAAAGCTCTTTGGGTAGAAAATAATACATTGTATTCATCAGGAATTTATTATAAGCCACCTATAGTGAGCATACCTGGGAATGCCGAGGAGTCTACGGGTGAAGCCCTGCTTCCCCTGAACCTTTGAGTCATTTTCTCCAAGCAGGGGAGCATTGTATGGCCATGGCTACTCCTTACCCACATTCTGCCTACTCCTTACTCACTTTCTCCTGGTCTCCAACATGTATGTGTCATTATCCCTTTATAATGGGATATCACAAATAGTTTCAATTACTTTTTTGTATACAAGCTGTACTGGATAGCAAGCCCACGGAGTAATAATTCTTATAAATGTAGATATTTTAAAATAGTGATAATAATATTTTCAGTTGGCAATTACAATTATATAACTAAAATTAGAATATGCAGCTAATGTTCAGTTATTTATGAAACACGTGTATTAAGATGGTTATTTCTTGTGGTAATATTTTTAATAGTTAAAAGCTGTGGTGTAGCCATCCTTTAACCCTATTCCTGCAGCAAAACCTTATTGGAGATAAGTCTTCATAATGCATAGGGAAGACAAGTAGCTGAAAGCACAACACTCCTGCAAAATAGTCTGCCAACCTTCCATTTAGTGAATAAAACCATGCAAAAAGATGCTTGCTGATAACAACTTTGCAGACAGAGGCCACATCATTTTATTTACCATATCGGCACTCAAGTGGTTCTTAAGTTTTTCATAAACAGACAGCTGTCCTCTTTTTATGCAATCTTTTTATAAATCACCAGGAGTGGCACAACCATATAAACAGATTAAGCAACTGCACAGAGCCCCCAGTCGTCTAGGGGGTGCCTTACAGGTTGATTGGAGGACACTTATAGAAAAGTAACACTCCTTAAAAGTAATATCTCTATTATATATTGTTGTTGCAAATACATTTCCTTACTGTATTTATGTAAGTATGAACTATAAAGCTGAAAACCTTGAGCGACCCCTCTAAGTCACCACCATCAAAGCTAGTAGATGGATATTCATGTCATATACAATGTTTGGCCTTAAGTGTTTGAGACAGGTGCTCACAGGTATCAATAATCATGAGCCTCTTTAAAGCACCAGTTGGCATATATGCGTAAAGTTGTCTGCATTTTTTACTCACATGTACTGTATATATCTTTTATGAAACTAGATGTTTGTTGGAATATGAAGCATACGGGATTCATGGGAATATTTGGATTGGTGAACCAAAACAAGGAACAATTTAGGTGGATAAACATTGCAAACATACTATATATTCCTGATAAATTTGTTTAAATCAGGTATAATATGGCAATGATTTATATGTGTTTAACTATATATTTTAAAAAGGTGATCGCAAAAGCCTAATTATGATAAAAATGTTTCCAAAATGGGATTCAGCTGAAAGCGTGAGATTTTATTGGTGCAATACATCTGAAAGCATCACTAGCTGTAAAGAAACTGCTTTGCATGCTTTGAAATGCATGAGATCTGAGAGATAATCCACATGACAGAGTTTATAGAACTACATATTTCTTTCTTTGAGGTTATAAATAATTTAGGAGTAGCAGATTCAGAAAGGACACATTCATGTGCATAACCATTCATTCAAGATCATTGAGTGAACGGCCTCCAAGGGTTCTATGATATCAGAGCAAAAGATGATTTTAGATATCAAAACCCCGGAGAATCTACTATTCAAGAGATTTGTTTGTTACTTCAAATGGTTTTAAATAGAGTGACATTGTCAAATTAAAATGGTCCTCTGATGTCATTGATTTCAAAACCGCAAACAAGGATGCAATTTTCTTTGCTTGCTTCTGCTGTAACTTTCATGAATGTTGCAACATATTCAAGTTTGACCTGACCCAGGACAGCACCCCCAGCTGTCCCTTTCGTGGCACCCCTACGGCTAATAGATAAAGCTGCCCATGTTAATATCCTTGATACCAAATGTGGAACCTTCACCCATAGCATTCTAAGGACAGCTCCCCCAGCTGCCCCTCCCAAAACTTCCATCCTAATTGCAGAGCTTGTGATGAAATATCCCAGCACAACGAGTCTTAACGGCATGCAGGGCCTAGTCCTTCAAAGTGTTCATGGGCCAGCTAAAGAGTTCAGCAATATACCTTTAAGCATACCTTGTAAGCAACCTGGGGCCTACCCTTGTGGGACGTGGCCAGGACTGCTCACTGATGTCAGTGGGTCCACTGACCTCGGGGGCATTCCCACTGATGTCAGTGGGTGTTCACGCTGATATCCCAGGAAACACTCCCATTTAATGAGGAAATGGGTGGGGAGTGGGCCTACTCTCCGCCAATTTCCCTCCAAAAATAGCATTTTTGCACCACCCACTGACGTCAATAGGATCATCCATGTCAGCGGGCCCTCTTACCCGCATTCTGCAAGGGGGCTCCTGGTAGCTGGAACAAGAGATTTCTAAGGCATGCATAGGACTTGCCCAAGAACCCAGATTGCAGCCACAGGACCTATCCAGCACTCAGGTTGGACACATAGGCCAGCCTGCCCATGGCATATTTGCCCCCCACTTACACATCCATGCTATCACACGCATACATCCATACATAAATACATACACATTCACACATTCGACTTCATTCACACATACTACTTCATTCACACATACTCGCTCCTGCACCCCTTTATCTAACCTGCAGATTTCTATCTGGCCATTGCACATTGTGCAAGCAACTACTCTTTTACTTCCCAGGAGGAAAGTAGCAGGGTTGGTCCCGCATTAAGGGGGCCCTTTTGACCAGCATTAACGATGGCCCTGTCAATAGAGGGAGGAGCCAGGCGGAAGCCGCAACACTTTACTACCTATATGGTACATGATACACTGGGGAAAAAACTGCATCTAATTTTTCTGGGAACATTTAATGTTTTGGAAGCTATATGAGATTGCTATAGTAAAAAGTTAAAATTCTTTAAAACACGAGAATAATTCTCCACAAAGAAATGTTACAGTACACAAAGCCATTGTTAACGCCAAAATGACATTTAAATGTCAAATACTTTTCCTTTAAATAACAACTTGCTGACTAAAATTGATTTTCACCTGCAAAATGGCACACAACAGATCCATTTAGACGGTAGTTACCGTAATTTACATTGTAGAAATTATCAACAAAATAGATAAACCATGGAAAAACACACAGAAACCTTTAATGTGAAATGAGGTGCATTAGGGTGAAGTCATTAAGTGTACTGTAGCTGGTCTCTAAAAAGTGATGATAAAATGTAACAAGCGCATGCAACTGATTTCTGGCTACAACACGATAAAATGCAGAATGTATTCAGCTGCAACATTTTTTACTTTTAAGCACTCCATATGCATACTATACTGTACATGATGATTGTTTTAGTTAGAATACTTTTACTGCTGTTTGCATTAAACGTATATGATTTATGTCACGCAAAATAAATAATACGATAACAAGTTCAGCGGCATTAACACTTTACACTATTGTGTTTTCTCAATAAAAAACATAAAAATGATATTTTACTTCAAATAAGCTCAGTAGGGTTCAGTTATTATCATAGCCCCCGTGTGAGCCAACTGCCAATCTGACTAGAAGTGATGTACAAAGCACCACTAGAACAAAGATCCGAGGGGCTCAGGCCTCCTTTACACTGCCAACCTTTTGAAGATGATTTATTTGAAGATGGAGATACTTTATGTTATCATACATTCCTTTTTGTTTTCCGGGATGAGAACATACAAGCTTAATAATGTAACAGTCTAAAGGCTTAAGAAAAATGCCTGAGATTATAGTATAAAAAGTGTCATCATGTTCATTTTCTCCGAGTATACTCTTTACATCTGTAGTTTACACAGTGTGAAGTTTAAAAGACTGAGACATGGAAAAGGTTCTATACGAGTCAGAGATGAGCTCTCAAGCATGCCTTCTTTCCTACAGCTGTCTTTCATAGAAGAAACCATTTTTTAGCATTTTTGTTCTTTATACATTACATGTTTACCACCACCTAGGTTCTCTTTACTTGGATACCCAAAAATATGTCCATAAACATGAAGTTGGCGCTGTTGTGATGCTCTCTTTAAATGCAAAATTAGAGCCTGATTTGGCTATAGTGAATCTTATCACAGAGAATCAGGACATGGGTAAGGACAGCAAGCAGCCGCCATGGACTGTCCCAACCAGCCAAGTGGGTTATCCTTTATAAATATACATTAAAATACCTTAGGTAGAAGTTGCAGCTCCAAGGCTGCAGCTCCCATCCCATCCAAGATTCAGGCTGTTGAAATCAATGGGAGCGCTTGACACACATGTGTTTCGTTAGATCCCCTGCAGAGCTAGTGCTGGAATAATTGACCGGCAGTAAGTTTGCTTCTCTTGGAACATGGAAATGTTTGGAAAGCACATATCAGTGAAGGATGTGATTGGGATTTCACAGCTGATAGTAGCCCACACTGAAACAGCGTTTTTTTCCCTCATCTCTAGAAGGAGACAACTCTAGAATAGATTGTAGTACAGCAAAACTAAGATCAGAGTAAACATGAAAGAATATTCAATCAATGAATTGACTTGCTTATCTGCAGAAAACACAGCCCTAATGTGAACAAAACGTACATGGCTTATTATAAAGTATCTTGTTAAGTTCTTTTTGTGTCTTAAGTTCTCTGGATGCTTTTGTGAACTAGAACAGTATTTGGAAAAAAACACTTCTTTGGGTACTTATGAACAACCATCGGGCTAATTCTTGCTTCTTTGACCCATAGTGTCTTCTGTTGAAATCCTTTTGCCAGATGTTATAGCACAGAACTATATGGCATATCCACCATCCTACACCATTAGGCCACATGGGGAGCACCCAGAATGCATTACCTGACATGGAGTATTATTAAACATATAGAACATAGAAACCAGCTTACTATCCCCTAAAAGGGCAGTCATACCAAATTCTGTTTTTGGTTCACTGTCCCTACTTAAATAAAATCCACCATGTCAGTGGAAAAGGCTCCTCATTCATTTGCCCTGTAGGTGCTTTGGGGAATAAAGATGCTGTGCCAAGAGTGCTGGATGTTTATTAATGTGTGTGTGCCCACATATGCACCTTTGCCAGCACTGGGATGTGTATACACACACTCCCACTATACTGCCCCCTTGCTGTACAGAAACAGATTGCAGTGCAGAGGTCAGTAATAGGAACAGGAATGTAAAGTGTTTTTCATAGAAACATTTCTATCCATAAAATATACTAGAGGGATTATTATTAGTTTGAAAGTAAAATTTAGTATTAACATGACATCTTGATGGGAATGTCATTACTGTTACCAGTTTTGAATATTGCCAAGAAGACAGCATCCATCTGAAGAAAATATGTTAGTTAACAATTTAATTTACCATAGTGAGTAATAGTATTAGCATCACAACAGAAAGCCCTGGTCATGTCTTGGGATGATTATGTCTGGGCCCCAACTGTAATATATATTGTAATTTGAACCCTCGAGAATACAGGGAGGACTTAAATATTTGCAAAGAATTGTTTACCCCTCAAAATGTCTGCATGTAAGCTTTACTTTTAATATAAGTAACATTAATCGTTTCCATAGGTATTAAAATGCTTTATTTACACTGAAAGATTAAGAAACTTTAAAAGTGGGTATATAAAACAAAATAATCAGAGAAGAGAAAATGTCTATGTTTCACAGGTAAAAAAAACTAGAGCATTAATATTCTACAGCAAATCTCGCTTCATGAGAAGAATTCTAGAATAGGTTATGTCATTAATACTAAAATGTTATTAAGTACAGTTCCAATTAAAACAAACTACAGACGAAAACCATTTACAAGCGCTAATCTGAAGATTTGTTTATGGCTACAGACGATCTCAGAATTTAAATTAATTGCAGCAGTCTCTATGGAATGATCTAAAATATATAGTATAGCAATAGTAATGAATATTATATCCACCGATTGAATTCTAGAAGAAAAAATAATCTAAAACTACATTTAGTGTCAAAAATATTGTGTTCCTAAATTTTATTGTTTCAAATCTGGGCCGACCTGGGGAGTGTGTTTTGACGCTTTTCTTGAATATTAAGAGAGAGGTTGAAAGCTGGAGGTTAGATTGAAGTGAGGTTCAGAAGTATGGGTCATCACGAGCAAAGTCTTGTAAACATGAAAAGGTGATAAGGGACAGGGATAGCCTTAGTCCATGGGAAGAACATAAAGATTGGGTAGGGGAGAATTTTGTTATGAGGGCAGAAATATACAGGGCAGCAGTATTTTTGGAGGGCTTTGTATGTTAGTGTAAGGATTTTGATCTAATTTAATAAAATGTACCGTATTTTTCGCTCCATAAGACGCAGTTTTTTTCCTCCC
>VKOC01000006.1:33738724-33767493 GCA_009364415.1 Spea multiplicata
CCGCGTAGTGATTAGAGAGCAGGGAAGCCGAGGTCTGAAGTGCCAGACCTCGGGCTTCCCTGCTCCCTCATCACTACGCGCCGGCAATCGATGCCGAGCGCCGGGACATGACGGCATCCCTGCGCTCGGCATCAATAGCCGGCGCGTAGTTATTAGAGAGCAGGGAAGCCGAGGTCTGAAGTGCCAGACCTCGGGCTTCCCTGCTCCCTCATCACTACGCGCCGGCAATTGATGCCGGGCGCCGGGACATGACGGCATCCCTGCGCTCGGCATCAATAGCCGGCGCGTAGTGATTATAGAGATTGGTGGCTTCGTGGGAACCTCCGGCTTGGTAAGTACCCGGCGTATAAGACGACCCCCCATTTTTTAAAAGATTTTTTGGGGTTAAAAAGTCGTCTTATACGCCGGAATATACGGTACAATATTTCTACTGGTAGAACTTGACTGTCATGCTGGAGTTTGGTAAATGTAGCACACATGCTTAAGCAAAGCATTCCAAACGCAAAAAACATATATTCTTTACATGTTAAAGATATATGGGTCTAGCTCCAGGCACACATTTAACAAGCTTGATTCGTTTTCAATCATATCGTTATTGGTTATGTAACAGCAGCACGATCTCTATCCAGATAATGTCTTTGTGTAAAGTAGAATATTACGTAGTATACCTTCAGAATCTACTTTTGTTTGTAGTATTGTGACGTTCTGTTTTGACTACTATCATATACAGTTACAATCTATACCATTCCACGCAGATTCCAAATTGGCTGAGGAGAATTAGAGCGCAGGGTTTCAAGACAACTTAGGACTCTTCTTGAACATGAGCATAAGAATACCTGGAGTCTCTTGGTAAAGTGCTGTTGTTTTCTGAGTCTCTGAGTCAGTTTCTTCCCTCTCCAGGAAGGTGAGCGGTATGTATCCATACCCACTTCCAGTCCACATTCTGCCTACTCAACGCCAACTTTGCTTTGCCCGGTTTCTGCCTACCAAAGGCCTTTTGGACAAAGAGAAGCCTGAAGGTGGAAAGCTCCAGGTATTCCCATGTATGCCAATAATGACATATCTAATAATAAAGATTTGCATACAAGGCCGTGGATTGAGATTGTTTATGCAAATATTACCGCGCAGCCCACACAAATAATCATGTGGCCTGCAGGTTCTGTTTGTATTATGTCACTGATCTGGCTTCCTAGACCAGATTTCATTACAATCTCATATCTGAGGGGTATACACTAAGGAGTCCTAAAGATCACAATCATTTAAAGTTCACAGGATAGCTTCAGTCCATAAAACTCTTTTCATCTGTACTTTACGGCTTGAATTTGCCTAATCTTCCTCACACACACCAGGAACTGCATAAAAGGTGCTCATTGCTTATTCCGTGGAGGTAAAGCCGTATCTGTATTAATGGAACTCACATTAGACTAAACAGGCACTGATGCTTTAGCTCTAAAGTAAAAGAACTCTTTAAATGAGGACTGAAAAAGATTCCGTGGGACTTTGCATATGCCCTTAAATGGCTCTGGGTTAATGCAGCCTCGCTAATTGCTTCCTAATTACAGAATTATAGTACAGTACGTTACAAGTTGGCAAACAAAATGAATGGTTCATATGCTTCAGTGAGGCTCAGAAGAAAATTTAGCTGAGTCACAGACAGAGGGAAATTCTTTTTTTTTACTGAAAAAGAAATGGTCAGTGTTCACATTAGGTGGAAAAGTGTATTGGTGGATTACCACGGAATACATTGTAAATCCCTCCAGAACATTAGCAAACAAATCATAACCTCCTGTTGGCAAAAGTGAAAGAAAAGAGTACAAATACCGGTAATAACATTAAAAGAAGCCTATATGAAAATATCAAATCAATGACAATGGCGACAGATTAAAAAACATGTTACAACAACAGGAAATCCTTTCATTTCAGTTCTCTTGTCTTGTACAGTTACTTTGTTTCGAAGAGGGTAGCTTCTTTGCAGTGAGTGTTTCTTTTGTATTGCACAATGTGGCATTAATACCAACAATACAAAACATAATGTTAAGATAATCAAAAGATAAACACGATTTAAGGCAGAGGTGTGTTTCAGAAGGCATTCATTTAAAAGGAATACATCCTTAAATTTTTATAAAATAAAAACATTAAAAAACATGCTGCGTTTCTTCCTTGTCTAATAGCCTTCACAGTACTTACTTTGGTTCTCAGATCACCTACAGTCTCACTGGCCGCGGCTATAAATGATTTTCTAGGATTTCCCAATATATCTGCCTTCTGCTGCTACTCCTAAATATTTACAACACCCTCCACTTCATGTGCTTCATCTGCTGATCCTCATCCTAACAGCTGTATTCCCTAGCAAATCTATTAGTGTTCTATAAATAAAAGTTAGAAGATAAACCCACTCCATCCGTGTTGCTCCTAGTATAATCACCGCTACTTCCACCATGCTTGTTGTACCTACTGTAATGACTAATACTTCCGACTCCATGTTTGCTGCTCCTACAGCAATCACCACTCCATCCACCAATGTGCCTGTTGCTCCACTGTAATCCTCACTAATCCATACCCCAACAGCTGTTCCATCTGACATTCTCACAAATCATTTCAATGCCTGCTGTTCCTACTATAATTCTCGCAGACTCACATTCCAATGAAAGCCCATTTTGTAATTCCCCACTACTCCCTTTCCTACTGTAGACACCAAGGGTAGGGAACAAGTATTGTGAAGGAAATCAAACCTTGGTTCTAGAAACCAGAGACTTCCCCAAGCCTGATCGCAGACAGTGGTGCTCCACACTATGCACACACTTTATACACCCTTAGTAATAATTACTTCCTAAGTATTCCATCCAAACCGCCACTCATGGAAATTCATGGATGTCCATTAAAAAGGCAAACTCAAAATAAAAGTGAAATCAACTAGTCATCTCTTTTCATTCATTTTAGAATTTCTTAAATCCTTCTGGCTTCATGTTGCTTCACCATGTCTTTAAAAAACTCCCCTCTAGAGGTGGGCATGTGTTTCATACATCTGCTACTTTGTGCAACTATGGCTGGTCAAAAAAAAAACATTTAAACTAGCGCTTTGCAATCGGATGTCTGCTTCTGGATAATTTGGGGAGATCACTTGAGGTTTTTTTGTATTCTCCAATGGACTTCAACTGGTTTAAATCACAATAGAATGTATTAAATCCATAAAAACAGAAACTATATAGCACTAACAAGGGCATACAAAAAGTTTATCTCCCACAACCAACTTTTCATTCGGTTCACAATCTTGGCAGAAAAAGCTATATAGGGAATATATTGGGATATATCCAAGGAGAAAATTTCCCATGACTCATCTCAACTCAACAGGCCATTTTTTGTTTCTCTGACTACTTTTTTTTTTTAAAGCAGTAATTTATCCTCGTTTAACAGTAGTATTTAAGAGCTAGCATTCACAAATTTCTTGAAGAACAACACAATCTAACATACATGGAAAAGCTTAACAAGAACACTTATTCATAAAGTTGCAGACGCCTTCTTGCGCTAGTGTGACCCTTCAAGGCGCTGTTCGACTTACTCTGCTGAATTTAACACTTTTAGAACTAAATACAATATTTGCGATATTTCTAGTTTGGTTGAATGTCCAAATGTTTTCCAGAGAAAAATATTTAATTCTATTCATTTTATTGCTTTTCAGAGACATCTCCATGCCGCCACATGGGAGATCGGGCTGTCTATTGACACCCTGAACTACCTCTGTCAGCAGAAGCCAACATCCCATTTCCCTAGCACAGCATGTAAAAAGTATAACCTCCACGTTCACTACCCCAAACCTCTAGAACATAAAAAAAATATGTATGTGGGGTATCTCTATAATAGGGGGATTTTACCAAACATAAATGTTCTTATTGTTGATCAGTGGCACCCACTGTGTAGAAGAAATTCTAAGGAAAATTTCAAAAAATAAATAATAATAATAATAAAAAAATTATATTTTTTATATATATATGGTAATAATATATTAAAATTAATATATAGAATTTTTTTTACATACTTTTTGCATGTTTCTACGTTTGCAAACAAAAGCCCTGTTTTTTTTTCTTTAAAAACAGTTGTATTATTTGCGTGGAAATCATAGAAAAGGGAAAGCAATATATGGTAAAAATGGCAACAAATGTATGGTACTAAAAAAAAAAACAAAACCAACTGGTAGTTAAGGGGATAATACACACTTTGTCTATGTTTGTCATGCTGCCTATCTCTCAAAAGTAATTGTACGGCAGAGTTCAATCATGAACTAAAGTAAATAACATTAGGATAGAATTTGGTCTTTCTATCAAAGAAAAAATGCTTTCAGCAGCTATAGCTATTTAAAATGCAGATGTTTGAAATATCTTATGCATGGGAGGGAAAATGGTTTGTAAAATGCAAAGCTTTGCACTTCTGAGGATATCATCTGCAAAAGAAAAAAAAGTTAAAATGAAATACATTAGGCATGTCCAACTCTTGCCCTCGGGGGGCCATAGAGCCACCAGGTGTTCAGAGTAATAAACTAGGTTAATTGTTTAATTGCAGGCTAATTTAAAATAAGCAAAGAATATACTTATGTGGAAATCTGGAAGTCAAGAATAGGCCAGGAATCCAATTTCCTGCACTAAATATAAAGTATGTAATGTGTTGGTTAAAGTGCACCTGTCATAAAAAAAAGAGTTACGTGGCTGCATATGGTGATGGCCAAAGTACCGGCAATTTTGACTGAAGATTTCCAGCTATGTTAGTAACAGGGCTCGCTCTTAGCTGAAGACAGTCTTGCCATCCTTGCAGTCGGAAACACGAGTTCCCTTCTTGACACACACGCTGCATTAAACACAGTTTAACGAGCATGAGATCTACCGGTACATTCCGTCCCAGAATGTCCCACCAACAAACATGTTTTAGTCTTCTGAATCCCAGGCAGTTCAGACTATTTGCCACAATTTCATTAAGACTAAAATGAAAAACCAAGTAAAGAAACAAAAAATCATCCAATCCACATTTGGGTATGGCAATCATAAATGTGCACATGTTCAAAGGAACGAAGTCTTAATTGCGCGTACTAGTGATACTAATCAATGTGTACGAGGCCTAGGCCAGCTGCTTTTTTATAATTTCTGTATATGTTAACAATGCCTTCCAATAAACTTCTTATTCGAAGCATAAATTCATAAGTAGATGGTTAACATCCTTCCCGTCTCCAGCAGCGCTCCTCTTCCATTGCAATACCAGCAGCTGTGTCTTTAATCATTATCAATAATTCTTAGATTTTTTTTTCTATTTTCTTGGTTTTAACTCCTTTCATTATGCTGACCTTTGTAGTTTCCTCTAAGCAAATGTGACCAAAGGGTTCAATGAAACGTGGTCTGTAGGTTATTTTGCAGCAATCCATCATAATGACTTCCTCTTTCTACATTTTCAACAATTACAGCGCCCTTTCAACATCTTTTCCACATTGCACTTGCCATTAATTAACCCTTTAATAACTGAATAGTGAAAGTTCTGTAGCACAGGGGCATTCACGGGTTTATTCAGACACATGCATAATGAAAAGAAATCGCTTGTGCCTTGGATAGGACTGGTTCTGAAGCTCACTAATAAAAAGTTATATAAAAATACTAAATGGGACTATTGTGGATTCTTTCTCTGCAGGTAAACCTATACATACATACAGATATATACCTGAGGAACACACACACGTTGGGGCTTGTTCTATGGAATGGAACCTTAATGTTCCAGTGGGTGGCATCTGGAAGCACAGAAATGGAGACTTTCAACTTACTTGGCTAGAGTGGTCGGTAGTTAACTTCACTCCTTAACAACAGCATGACTCTGCCATGTCCAACACGTCAGCAGTGGACCTTCACAAAAAAAATAGACAACAATATTCTCCTAAAAAGAGAGAAAAACAAAAAATGTTATTTTTGCTTTACTGGAGACTATAGTCTATTATGACACCTGATACAATGAGCTTTTATGCATTTGGTTACCAAATTCACAATTTAATCAACAGAAAAAGTATATCTGTATTTCTGCAGGGCTGGTTGTCCTATGCATCGGCAACCTACAGCCTACAATTCGTTTTTATTAAATTACAATTCTTGCCCGTGAACCTCATAAGGGTTTCTTGGGGGAAAAAATACGTATATGTTTAGCTGCGCAGTATTTGAACCTAAGCAGAAGCCTTCTGTAGTGAACAGGGAGACTGACACATTAACTATATAAATGTGTTTATACTTCTACTGATTTCTCCTTAGGTTAAGTTTGGCCAAACCAAATATTTAACATATGTTTATAGGTTGTACTTTTGGTCATGGAATAATTTTCACCTCTTACCTCAGTGTAAATGTACCTAATAAAAGAATAAACTTTGCAGTAAGAGTATAAACAGATCACAAACCAGCCTGGTGCTACGATTTTAGTTGAACACAAACTGATCCTATCTAATGGGGAAATTAACGTTCTATTACCTTTTATGATCTTAAGGGCACTCCTAATGTATTTCGTGCCCGCTTAATGGGTTCTACCCCTACCCAGGGCATGGTTAAACACATAAATTACAGTACAGTATGTAAACAAAAAAAACACAAAAAAATTAAATACACTGAGACACTGAGTGTGAGTGAGTGTATGGTTGCACTCGCAGGAGGTCTGTCTGTGATCCAAGTAAGCTGGCATGAAAATATGTTGGCCCGACTAATATATTTCTATGAGCCGTACGTTGCGGAAAAAGCCACATGCGGCTTGCGAGCTGCGGTTTGACCCCACTGTGATGCAACACAGCCCTGGAGCTCAGTCTATGGCTATATAGCTACCTCCCCTCATAGGCAGTAACCCAGAAACTAGCTGTGAACAAAATATTGCTAAAACAAAATACAAAATCTCTGATTTTGTCGTTCCCACATTCATCAGTGGATGTGCCAGTTTCTGTAGACGTGGGTCCTGAACTAATGTCCTGAATGTATTTATTGGAATGTCCTGAACAAATAAAAATGACAGCTTTTCCACAAGATCTGAACACCATGCCAATATCAGCTCTGATTAACCCCAATAAAGCAAGCTTGGCTAATATGTGATCAAGATATCACACTGTATATATGAACAAAGACACTGGGAAGGTAACATTGTGAAACTATTTTGTTTCAATTCGTTTTAATGTCCAGTGCTGTATTTTGGGTGATGACAGATGTTATATCATATATATGAGAACATAAGTAATCACAAATGACCGGAGTGCCTACATTTTAACTTTTTGGTTGTGAAACTGAATTCTGGGTTCAAAGCACAGGGCCTTTTATCATCAGTTAAACCATAAACCTAAAGATTCACTATGCACTACTAAGGGCCTACTACAGTAAATGTATCTTGCAAAATTGGTTAGTATATGAGTGTGTGAGATGATATTCAAGCATTCTTATTGACGCTATACATTCTGTAAGATAATTTAGCCTTTGTGGAATAGGTTTCTGGAGCTGGTCTTTTATAATGCATAGTGAAGTCAAGGAGCCAAGTTGTTTCATCAGGTGCTCACAATTTGGTAAATAAAACTCTGAGCTTTTGATCAAGTCGATATGCAACTGCACACAAGCATAGAATGCTATCATTTTGTAACCGGTGGACCATCCTTTTCTAGATGCACCCAAACAGTGCATGGATGGCCAGTAGACAACGCACACTAGTTCCAGGAAGCCACATTCTATTACCCAGCATTTCTTCTCTGTAAAGTACAATATCCACCACTTTACAGAATACCATGCAATCTATATTCTAAGTAGGTCCACATAAGTGGGCAAAGCCTCATAGTTTATGGGTTGTTGATGCAGACATCTTTTTTTTTCAAAGTTAGAGGTACAGAAATACATCCATTAAAGAACTTGTTAAACCTTCAGGAATGTGTTCAGTGACATTCATATCTTATTCATATTCTAAATTAATGGGGACAAGTCTATTGATGATCAATTTCTCTAAGGTGTTTTATCTGTTAGCTCAATCGGAATAAATTAACAAGTGCACAGATCTTATTAAAACTTAACACCATCCTTCACTAGCCAGCTGGATAGAAACCTGGAAATAAAGCCCCACAATGTCTAAGCATTGCCAAACATATCTACATCTGGACACCACACGCCAAAGTCCAGACTTATATTCCCATACTCCTAGAGACAACATACCCAACTGTCTGTGGGAAGCTACTCCACTCGGGATTGCTCGTTTCATGTAGCAGCTTCCTTTTTCAACATGTGTTTGGGGCATTGCCAGCTATCAGCAGACAACACTAGCAGATAAAGTCAAGTTAAGGTCTTTGAGTTGCCATAGGCGGGAACAGGAAAGAGCAGGACTACAACCTGTCTGAATATTTTAGGAAGGTTAGTGTTGAAGTTTGGTTTAAAAAAAAACCATAGTGACTGGTCATTTGTATTGGAAGCTGTGGTAAAACACTAGCTAGCAGAAAAGAAGTGTGGTTGCTTCTCATAAGCTACTTTTCTTTATTTTATTTATAATTATACAGAACAAAACGCAGTGGCAGGCAACACCAAATGCAGGGGCAGATCAAAAATAAATAACACCCTGGGCCAGAATATTTGTCATTTCCCCCAACCACTGGTGGACCTTCATAAGTGTCATGAGATGCCAAGTTGCTTCATCTGAAAAATCCCCACAGAGGGGACTCACTGTCACTGGGTTTGCTTTATGCAAGACTGCTGCTGACTACACATTTTAAAAAGGTGATGATATAAAAGGCTATGCTTTTGATCATAATTGTTTTTTTTATGTCTGATGTGTTTTTAAGATATTGCTGTCCATTTCATTCTATTCTATAACCGTATTTCCCCAAACAAGAACAGTCTCTCATTTCAGCGACACAATCCTCGTACAAATGGTCTTTGGGTAAAAGCATTTTCCAAAGTCAGCTTTTGCTCTCACATAATAGGTTTTACCTTTCATAATTAGTTCTAAATACTAACAGAACAGACTCCGAGGTCTTGTGTGTTGCTAATAAATGACTCTGTTACACTCCACATTTGCTGTCAGTAGAAAGGCATATGCCAGGAATGCTGAATCCACCATAAATATTTTGCCTGAATGTTCACCACCTGGACCAGTAAATTACTTTTTGACAACAAGCTGGATGTCCCCAGAGGCAGACGTATTTAGCTATACTATTTATTGCATAGGGGACAATTACTTCATCGCTTTTAAGTTTATGCAACGGTGTTATTTTTATTCAACTAATAAATCTTACATTGGTTTCATTCCTTCCCTAATCTTGGGTGTAGTAATATTTTAAGCTACTACTCAAAAGTATAGTTAACAGGTGAAAATAAGAACTAGTAAAAAGGAGTCTTCTTGGAGGAGATTATTATTTCGCATTTCAAAAATAACAATATATTTATACAATGGGGGTCACTTATCCAAACCATCATTCATACATCCACTACAGATGCTTATTATTAATAATAAATAATATTATATTATTATTTTAGTTTGTTATTTATTTATTTTTTTAAATCACAAAAATATTTACATATTGGATGCCCCACTTGTCATAGTGGGATTGTTTGCATTTTTTGTCTACTAATTTTTTGTACAACAGTTGCATTCAAAACATTTTTTCCCAACAAAATATTTATACATTGGAGCAATATCAATTTTGTTTACTAATGCAGCACTTTTATAAATCAGCCTCAAATAAACTCTTGCTATAGTCCTATCCATTGATTTCAGTTATTAATCTTTATTAATATTATTAAAATCATTAGGACCATATCAGGCATGGGGACTGGTCCTGGTGTAACATCCTGAGGACAGATGACATACTACAAAGGAACCATCTTGTTCAATTATATTCAACAGTGCACTGTACAACATTCAACATACACTAATTATATAGTATGGAATATCTAATGAACTTTGTTTCCTAATGAATAGTTTATTGATACTAAATACCGGTAGGTTTCTTAATTTCCCATCTTTTATAAGACAGATGTGACCCAGCACAGATATGGCTTGGAATGGAAGATCATCTAAATAGGAAAGGCAGAACAGAAGAATAGCATTTCTATTATTTCAGAGAAGGTGATGAACAATAAAAGGTAGAATGTCTAGAACCCATATAGCAATAGAAATGTACATTTTTACATTTTTATGGACTGAGGAGAAGGAGTCACAATAAAACCAGCTTCATGCATCTCTTGGGTGTCTCTAGAATGACCACTTGTTCAAAATGGCCACTCTAGAATGACCACTTGTTGCATAAATCTCTGCTACTGAAATTAAGCATTAAAAGCTATACCACCACACAAAACCAGACGTCACATCCTAATTTCAAAAAGCTACGCCTCCAACTCAATGAACAAATTAAACCTTCTGTGTTTAACGACAGTTGAGACGCATTTAACATATCTTGTCTGACCACTTTAGCGCCCATTATTCAGTTTACTTGGTACTAACCCTTCTCTCTCATGCTTTGGTAGAGTGATGTTACATAGATAACACAGGTCTAAGTATGGTTTCCTATATGTTATCTGCAAATCTGCTATGTGAACTATGCACATCCTTTGTTGAACGTGAAAAGTATCAGAGGTTTTGATCACAAACATTAAATTGCTTAGTTCACTAAACTATATGTCTTTGATCATTTGTTCTTCAAATCATCTTGTCTTCTACAAAACCATATTAAAAATTTAGGTTTAACAGCTATAGAAGCCGTGCACTACCGTAAGTATTTTAGCTGGATGTCGCTGTGCTCGGGGAATTCTCTGTGCAAAGGCAGCTTGGCATTCTATATATCTAGCGGAGACAGGGAAAAGTTTTTCCAATAGCAACTACAATTATTGTACAACACAATGTTTGCTGTTTGTAAATAAATCTTATCATAATATTAGTTACGAGTTATATTTTGTTAAATGTATTAACTAAGCCGTAATTAAATATACAGATTATATATAGATTTTATAATAACTCATTATTAGTTATTATAATAGACAAATCACTTGTGAGATAGCAGATCATAAAGCTGGTATTGTAAATTACCAAGGCAATGGCTAGTGCATGATCTATAATTACTTAAAATGTACACTTTACAATATATAAGCTTAGACCACAAATTATTTGCAAGAGTAACTGTTTGTGGAATAGCCTAATCTTTTAATTGCACTTTTTACCAATCTTTAAGGTGTCATTTTTGATGCTCAGGGATAAGGTGTTGTTATCTATTGCATTTAAGACAATAGCTTTAATAGAAGTACAAACATATTTCTACAGTTAACCGAGAAAACCATACAATTTTAAAAATACTTACTTCCTAGCAGTAAAGGACAGTGTAATGAAAATGTTTACTATCAGAGCAACAAGTAACAAACTTATGCAGTCCATGATTTAGACTTACTGAGGGTCATGGGAGCTGGTCACTAGAATGCAACATGAGCAGGCTGGATACATGAATGAATGATAATGAATGATTGCACTTGATTTCCGTAACATATTGTTATAGTACTACAGCTATATTGATCAACTCCAACTTGAATGAATAATGGGAATTATAGTCTGGCAGCAGGCGATATGTCATAGATGCTTTGCAGTGTTTTGTTATCGCTGCCTAACAGCATATAGGAATGGCACGGAAATGTAAATAAGAGACATTCTTTACATTGTTACCGCTAGCAATCAGGGCTCTCCACACCTCTTAAAGTTATCTATATTTAATTAGTTATATATATAAATATATATGTTATTTATGCCCCACCATTGAACATGGCTGAGGTATCCTTGGCATTTATATCTGAAAGTTAATAACATCAACCAGGTTTTATCTAATACCAAGGAAAGACCGAAAAATAATTATAATCAGTATTATACAATTCTTTTTAAATAAATCACTACTTTATTACTAATTAAAAAATTGTCAATGTTTTGAAATAAGTCAAATACATGCATATATTCATCACTTACAACCAAAGAATGCGAAATGAGAAAGGAAGACATAGGCAGTGACCACAATAAATAAAATATCTTTATATTTATTTAGCTACCAAAAGTTATGTGTTAGACACACACTTTTGCTCAAACATCCAATTTGAGAGATATTAGAAATATAAAATTTTGTAAAATCTGCACACAAACAAATAAAAAAAAAAGAATACTTTGGATTCAAATAAGTAACCATATCTCCCATGAACCAGGCTCTCACCACCGTCGCTTATTGGTATCTTTGTTTCACTTCACTTCACGCAGGGTTCTGTTACTTGATGCCCACAGCTTTACAATAGCGGGATTTTAACGGCAGCCCATCACCAGATGGAAGCTTCTCAATACTCATCTAAAGCTTTTCAGTCATTAAGTATTATGGGATGTGTTGCTTTCCCCTCTGTGGCTCAGAGGGTTAAACCCCATATGTTATCTGAGGGTAATAGCACCTGAAGCACAACAACAGCTGGAAAAGAATGCCCTTTGCCCCAACCCTGACCTAGATTGGGGAGACTGACAAATTTGTGTTGCCTTTAGGAGCCAGGCAGATATATTTGGAAGCCATCCTGATTTTCCTCATAGCATATAAAGAAGGGTTCAATGTAGAATATTCAGTAGGGGTCCCCAAAAATATTTTGGAAAATGAGGCTCCCTGACATATATGGATTCTGAAGTGCTTACCAAGATCATATAGGCAAACTATCCAAACACATCAGAAATCATTGCGGAAAATCCTGCAATAACAAAACCAATGGGCGATAGTGAGCTGGTGCAATGGACATCACTAGGGACACTCGCTAAAGCGAGATTTGACTATGGGCTCTCTGGCAAGGAGGTCTGAGCTGGCCCTGTACGATACATAATTCAATGTGTAAGGAGACTGAAGGTATTTCACTAATTTAATTTGGCATTATATATATGCCCAGCCAAACTCTTCTTGCAACAGAGGCTCACTGGGGTTGGACCTCCAAGTGAAGGAGTTTAAAATACAACTTTCCTGTGACCTCTCCATTTAGTGAATAGCCGCCTTTGTGCATCCTTCATACAACCTGGGACACCCTGGGGGTTCTGTCTCTCTTTTTATGCCAGAGCATCTTTTTGTGTAACACCTATACCACTAAACATTTTTCATAGCCTCCAGATGTCATGCTTGCGTGAGGTTGTCAGCCTGCTTCAAGTTTACATTTTTTCACTCATGTCTATTCTAGTACAATAAAATGTGATACATTTTATGACATATAGCAAATGTATATGTGCGGATTAATGTCATTTAAAATGTGTAAGACTTTCAATGGATGGGGTAAGCACAGCGCTGCAAAATATTATCGCTTAAACCTTGCCAAGTTGTGAGAACATACCTCTGGCAATTTTAATGGACAACACCTTCAGAAAATAAAGTCAAATCAATAACTGAAAAGTGAATTAATATAGTATTCTATATATATGAGTATAATGGTGTTTTTTTTTGTAGTCATTACATTTCCTAGAAAGTAGAGATATACAGATGTTCTTCCAATGTTGCGTGATGTTGTCAGCGTGCTTCAAGTTTACATTTTTCACACATGTCTGTTCTAGTATGATAGTGTGATGTGCGGAACAATGCCATTTAAAATGTTAAAGGCTTAGTATGGATGGGGTAAGCACAGCATTGCAAAGCATTACTTTGTCACTCAATGATTTAAACCTTTAAGTCCCAAATGGTGTTGCATTTATTATTTTGATTCGTGTATCCTACTGGGAATACAGAGTTTGTAAAGTTTAAACTGTTACAAATATTTTTGTCTGCTGCAGGTTATGGGGGATTTCCTCAATTGGGGGCTTTCTATTCGCAGAAGCTTACAATCTGCTACTGTCATATGTTTGGCCATGTGAGAAAGGAGTGTGTGTATTCTCCAGAAGTGTGTAAACTACACAATCCAGCCTCTTCCAATAGTGCCACTTCCAGCCAGCAGAGAAACAAGAAACTTGTTATCTAGAAGGCACAATACCAGCATTGATAAGGCAGCAGCCACTGACAAGTGTACTGGGCTCACATTTCATACACAGGCAGCCAGGCATACGATAAGGGTATTTCACTCTACCTGAGCACAGACACTCCTGGCTTCTGTCTTCTTCTTTTTATTTCTTCAAGTTAGCACTTAACTGGGATCGACCACACAGCTCCAGCAATGCCCCCTCGCAGCTTTAATCCCCACTCCAATGTGATGACACACTCTAACCCCAACCATCTGTTGAAACACGTCGCCCAGCACAGTCCTGTGTCAAGACAAGGCTACCCAATCCAATCAATGGGGCTGGATGAGTCCTCCAAAAAAAAAAAACCCCTCCAGAGGCTGCAGACACAGGCGGCAGCTCCGAACACCCCGTCCACGAGTAACCTGAGAGTGGGAGATGGGGAGCGCTATAAAAAGAGAACTGGTGGGTGGTGCTGCAGACAAGGTAGAGGGAGTGATCGGATCTGATGACCACTCGTGTTAGTTTCACTAACCCCCCCCTCCCTTTAACATTCCAAAGGAACCCCTAGGAACCTCTGTGTGGAGAAGCAGAAGAGCCACATAAAAATAAGTGTTTTATTGGGGGGTCATTTCCTGCTAATCACACTTTAAAAAAAAAAAAAAAAGTGTCAATTCGTGTTTTTTTTACCCAGAATTTGTGTCCTAGCTGGATCCTCGCTCTTATGGAATAATACCGGAGGAGTTCGCACTATCTCAGCCCTCCGTCTCCCCTGATCGCTTGCTTCCAGCGGCTCCTGGGTTAAAGCATGTTTAGCCCGCGGAGAGAGAGCACACGCTGCGCCCGACACGCTGCTCGCCCGTGGGCTCCTTGGCCGTGAGAGGGTTACTTTTTGCACACTGTCAGTCCGGTCAGATGCTCCGATCTAAACTTGTGGAGCGGAATACGATTAGACTCCATCGGACCGCCGGCCATTCCCACGCAGCCTGCCCTCTTTCTGTTCAATTAGCTGAGCTGTGAACTTCCATAGACAGCCGTGTGCTGCTAACACGGACCCTGCTGTCTCTTCCCCATTGTGCCTTTCTCTCTGCCCCACGTTCAAGGAGCATTAAAGAGAAGCAGATCCTGGGATCTCACCGAATCCGGCTCAATCACCCCCTTTCAGCAATCACTGCTTTATGTTAATGCTTACATCGCGATTGTTATACCAAATACAGATTTCTGCTAGATGCCCATGCATTTCAGCCTGTAATCCAGTGAATGTAATATGTAATATTATAATAGTCTACAAATAATTAGTATTGTAGAATTGTTACATTTCAATAAGTAGGTGCAAATTAAGCTGTCTGTCATCATTTACATTTTGCAATCTTCTAGTGTCATGTTTTATTTCCCCCAAATAGTTGTCATTTTCCAAGTCTTTTGGATATACGCACAAATATTCCTGTAGAAAAGGAACCTAAAACTAATGCATTATGATACATGCTGGTTTTATTGCTAATATAATTTAAGTAATAAAACCAATGCCTAGGAGTGGTATTCCCCCCCCCCTGCTATATTTGATTAAAACCCAGACTGAGATAATACTTTGTAAAACTTAATTTTCATCAAGGGATTATGCCACCAGTTGACCTGGGGCACAGCCTCGGGCACCTGGGGGTAATGTGGATACTGGCAGGTATTATTTGGCCATTCAAACGCACAATGTCCACCGGTGGCTTATATTCCTGCCACCCCTGAGCACAATAAAAGGAAAAATGGAGCAATCACTAGAAAGCACCAAAAATTCTACTTAAGAAATAAAGAGGCAAAATGATGCCTGAATTAACCGTAATTTAAAGGGACACTCCAGTGATTATATGGATTTTAATACATATTATAGCTGAGCGGTCCCTCTAAATGTGCATAACATCAACTTTGCAAATACATGGAGAGATGCTCAAATCCCACCATGTGTATTTACCCCTTTTGCCAACCTCATGGTATGTGATAAGGTTACTGCTAGTCTTCCCCAGTGCTGGTGCTGCTAAAGTTGTGTCCCTCCCCAGCCAGCGCGGAAAGCACTCCCATTCTTCCCGTGGCCTCTATCTTTTGGGATGAGTGCGATGTTTCTAGGACTCGTACAATGAATCAGCGGGCTGCACGTACTGCAAGCTTTCGGGTCTCTGTTATCAGTGCATTTGTCATCACTTGGATCACCCCATGAAAAGAGAAAACACGGGTGCCAAGAATCTTCACAAGGGACCAAACAACGCACAGACAAAACGAAAATCTTTTTGGGATGCAGGAAGGAGTTCTGCCAGTGCGTTGGACAGAGAACCTGTGAAAAACGCGTTTCGCACCCCAACTGGCTTTTACTCATACACTGAGCTTATGCAATAAAGAACTCCTTCCTGCATCATGGGATTTTTTTCGACATCCATACTGTTGCTGCTGTCAAATTATTTAACTGTTTCTGAACCAAGTAGTAAAATGAGGAAAAAACAGCATGAACATTATATGATTGTATGATAGCACCATACTTCACCCCCCGTAAAATTGCTAGTAAAAATATGGACCCGTGGTTCTGAAAGCACTTCATAATTAAGATCAATACAGGTGTACTTAATTTTCCAAAGTAAAGGCCACAATTTTTGTTCTCATAATTTAACCCTTTAAATGAAGTATCGTTAGTAGGTATTCATTGAGAGCAGAAGCACTTCTCTCTGTCGCTGCAGACACAACTGACAATGTGTAAAGCATGTCTGTATTTCTGTAAGCTTCATCAGAGACGGAGAGTTCAGGATTCCCCAAACAAAAGTCTGCATGTTATAAATCAAAATATGTTCTGTGTGCGAGCTAAAGATAGGCTCTGTGCAGTGTAAGAGTGCGATGTGTGTTAGTGTATGGTGTTAGAGCGTGTGTGGGGATGTTAGCGTATGGTGTTATTGTGAGTTTTTGAGTTAGTCTCTGTGTAAATGTGTTAGGATGGACAAAATAGTCCAGAGCCCAGGCACCGGTAGAGCTGGTCTCAGTGCCAGGAAAGTCAGGCAGCTACCTGCGGAGCCTGTACCAAGGGGGCACCAGCAGTCACCCCAAAGAATGCCCCTAACATGCCGAAGTCGGTCTGGTGCCTGGTAGGGATGCAGCACAAGCCTCCATCATGTAAGAAGGATGTACATAGTAAATGTATACAGACATGGCGTGTTAATGTGGGGGGGGGGCAAAAGAGAGGCTTCTTGCCTGTGTTGCAATTTGGTGTGTCTGTAAATAACAGCAAAAGTCAAAGTCCATCCCTTTGGCAATGGGGCAGCCTGTGGTGTTTTAAACATCCATCGATGATCAGAGAAGCCCTTGATCCCTCATATTGGCCTCAGGGAAAGGTGCCATCCAAAAAATAAAAAGTCACTGGGGACCATCCTTTATCCCCTTGGACAGAATGGATGAGCCTAATGGTTCTTATCTGCCGCCACTTTCTACGGTGCATGACTTTAGTCCAACACATGTGTATATCACAAAGTCATATTTTCTGACTCTAATCAGTAATCTTGGGATCCACAATACTAGAAATAATATCTGCATTCTATGGACATGTTCTTTTTCTAAATGCGAGTATAATTTGTGGCAGAAATAAACTTAATGAAAATATGATTATTATTGTCAGTGATAACATTTTTTTAAGTGGATTTGCTCTTTTCCTATAAATCTCACACCTATTGTTATATTGCTGATTGCTGTGAATTGGTTCAGACAGCCTTTGTAAGCATGGGTGAAGAGAAGGAAGAAAAGTAACCAAGTAGCTATGCAAGTTTTGGTATCAAGATCTCTGCTACTAACTTTAACACTAAATATCTTCCGAACACGGATGGAAAAAGGTACAGGTAGTTGCCATAAATCAATTTAGTTGCACAAATAGCTATGAAGATGCTTCAAACAAAGACATATATAAAACTTTTTTTTTAATATTTCATTGCTTTTTTACCTTTTCATGACTCGTTTCGAGGACCCTTTTAATATGATAAGAATCCTTTATTTAATGTGTTTTTTTTCTGAACAGGTTTTTACTGGGACGTCCTTTTAATGCTACAATCTGTCAGCATGGTTATTCTGTACGCATGAAATGTATATGTTTCATAAATACTATAGACATTACAGCTTTACATTTTATAATAGCTTTAGCTTTTCTGTTATTATTTTAAAATCTGATAACAAAAGATTGTTAAGATATCCCCTCTTTTCTTATATTCTTTTAAAAGTAATTATGTGGTGTCTGTTTCAGCCTGTTAAAGTCAACTCATCTTACAGATGTTCTGTATTTACTCAAGCAAAACTCCTTCTAGGTAAACAATCGAAGTAGCATGATTTTCAACAATACTGAAAGTGGTGAGGGTGGGCTAAAACAACTATCCCATGGGTATTGCACAACATAACACAACTAGCTATGGCTGCAAGGCACATACCCTGTCCTGTCCCACAAGAACATAACACAATCTTGGATTACCAAAATTGTGTCACTCTGAATACTCCCTTGGGCATTGACACTGGTTTTATTCGTAGATTTAGTTACACGCAAGAAAAAAAAGTCAATTTACCACACTTGGGAAGCCATAACCTTTTGGCAATGATGGTCCATGCTACAAAAATAAACATATAACAGATAAAATTGTGAAAATAATTAATTGTGCTGTATTGAACTATTATTCAACACTCACACTCACAACACTCTTATCTGGGGACAATAAACTTTATAATATATTATGCAAGTAAAAAATAAATGTAAGTAGCTTTATTATGTCCAGAAATTTGGAAATGTGCTGTGCCCCTGCAGCTGCTCATCGAATACATGTCCAAAGCATAGGGCTAGATTCCTTTGCCAGAGATAAATCACAATCATTAGCAGTCCTCCCGTAGACTGCAGCTGGAAAATGTGGAATAAAGGTATATTTTCCAAGATTCAATAACTGAGATAAAATGAATCACATATTTTTTTTATCCTTCTTCTGATCACAGATTGTCAATGAAAGTTTCCAATTAAAATGACACATCATATGCACTTCAATGCATATGAAAGCAATGTGCCCTTTACATTTATTGTGTAGTCCTTCTTGCAAATGCATGGGAGGATTCTGCAAAATCCCCTGATATGCAAATGTATCTTTCCTCGCCACCCCCTTCTTCTAGTGACTGCACCCAAGTGATGTATTCACATCCACTCAGTTCCAGTGCTGGCTCACCAAGAGTTCCAGGAGTAGTCTATTTAGATCTCCTGTGCAAAGGTGCAGAAAGCTCTCCCATTGTTTTAAATGGGTGCACTTCCCTTTCACTGATTTGCTGCTTCAAGCTTTAATATGGATTTGGTAAGGCTTCATGGGGCACTAGAGTATACCGTTAGTTACTTAAAGTATTTCATCAAAGGTAAAACATCTTATAAGGCTATTATAAAAAAGCTATGGGTCACATAGGCTGAGCCCCCTTTGAATTAATGAGAGCTTAGCATTTTTTTGTGATCAACGCAAGTAGCAGCAGCCAATCACATTTATGGTAGCTGAATAATTGTCTGCCGCTACTCTCATCAATTTTGGGCCCCTTTGACTTACATAGAAGCGCCTACAGAGCATGTGCAGGAAGCATACTGAAGTACACTTCCTGCTAGAACTAGAGGCATCCAGGGAGAGAAGAAAATGAAACATGAGTCTTATTTTCTCATTCCAATATCATGTAATGATTCACATGCAGTTACATATATCGGAGTCCATAAAAAGTGACTCCAATATGCATTAAACATGTGAAAAATGGAACCCTGAAAACACATCACACATGCTAGATACTAGCTGGATTTGTAGTTTTCTCCCACGTAGTTCTAGAATGCTGAAAGGCTCTTTGCACTTTTTTTCCACATATTTTCTGGCCAAAGTCCAAACCACTGCAGCCCATGACATTTTGACTGATAATAATATCATTGCACACAGACAAAAAGAGAAAAGTTAAAAGTTTCCAAAAATGTATAAATACAATTCTAAAAAAATAAGATGTCAAAATAAAAAAAAAAGGATTCATTAAAGAGGAACTGCTAGCTCCACAGCTGTTAACCTAACACAGTGCATTTAGAAAAATCCCCTCTAGTACCCAATTAGTTTCTCAATTAGTATAATTGCTTTGAAGATATAGATATTTGTATTTAAAGTAAATGATTATTTAACTTCAGAGAATCAGAGATAAGTGGCACAAAGAAAAATTAGCATACCTAATAATTATCTCTGTTCCTATATCCTAGCACCTTACAAAGGATGTCTGGACCAATCAACAACAATCAGCAACATATATATATATATATATATATATTATATATTATAATGTGTAAAACTGTGCAAAAATAAACATCCAGTTCAGACTTTGGAATCCATTGTTTAGTAATATACATGTCAATGTCACAATATGTACACAAAAAACATGACATCACAGATGGTGTTTCTTGGTATATAAGCATATACATACACTTGCTTCTATACATATAAATTATATGCGCTGCAATAAATCCATAGGCCCCATTGAAGACTCCACATGAAGATTTTAGTAAAGTTGGATTGGCTTTACCTGAGGTGCTTCAGCTGGTTTCTGGTAGTTTTTTTTTACTCCACGTAGATTACATGCTAGCCCAATTATGGAATAACACACATTGGGATGCACAATGTCTCAGACAGATGATCTCTTGCCATCATATATGACCAGAGTATGAATGGGTATTAATACGTTTGGCTCTATTTTCCATTGTCTTAGTCTGCCCTTCACCTTTAACCGCTAGGGATTGATTCAAAATTGATGGGTGGGCAAACAGTAGTCCACAGCTGTGGTGTCTTTGAATAGGAAAGTACATTTCCAATCTCAGTGCATTGCTACCTCATTCCATTGCCTAGCACAGGGTTGAGCAAATTAGGGGTCATTCTGAGGTTGCTGCTTCATGGTTCCCATGATGGTGGGATGTGTGGTACAATCACACGTGGGGGGGGATAAATATGTCCTGCCCTTACAGATGCTGAAATTGTTCTTTATAAATGAGAGAACATTCATACAACAGCCACTTAAATTGTACATGATGTGTAGAAGGCTGGAAGCTCTCAGAGTGTGCTGCCTAGACTGTAAGCAGTTACACATTCAGCCATTTCAAGGGATTTGTATGGTATGAGATTTTGTGCAGGCCGCAGATGGCTAGAACAAGAGGTCATAATGCATTATAAGGGAAATGTATACACAAAGAATGAAAATTATTGAATTAATAAGCATGCAGGTGGTTGCGTGGAATAGTTTCTCATCCTTAGTGCGAACAATGTGCGGGAGTTTTACAGGAACAGTGTCTAGTCCCAAAAAATAGTTATTGGAGTTACAAAGTGAGAACGCCGTCTCATTTTCCTCCTCCCATTGCTGCCTCTACTTTAATCAGGAAGCATTTCTTGTACATGCTCCGCACCCCTCCCATTCAAGTTATTGTAACTACAGCCAATCACATGTATGCTAACAAAACATTAGTGTTTAGATAACATAGATGTGATTGGCTGCCTCTGCTTCCAGTGAAGTTAATGAGTTATACTGAGCGTGTGCAACAAGCATACTCAGGTATGCTCCCCGCTTTCAGCAGAGCCAGCTGGGGGGCAGTTACGTGATACAGAGGTCTCATTTTCTAACTCCAATAACTAAAGAATGCAGACGAGAAATCACAAACACTCTCTTTTGTATTAAAAATGTACTGTCTAAATAAACCAAGTAGGCTTTAGTTGCTGTCAGAAAATGTTGCCATGTTTGACTACATTTCTATATTTCACTGTAGAAGGTTTTTTAAACAAAATTTCTCCTCCTTTAGAGCTTCCACAGGCTATTATTAAAGGTGATGTTCCACCTTTTTTTGCATGTTACGAAAATAAACCTTGGCAGATCTGTCATTTTCTTATGACAGTGGAAGGTTTAATCCTGTAGAAAAAGAACAAAAATGTTGAAAAATCTTTTCCAGTTTCTATAGCAACAAATCAGTGCCTGCTCTTGTGTCACATGACATTTAAGAGTTCTTGGTAAATATTTTGGAAAGGTAAATTTGACTTGATTTATTATTTCTTGGAAGGGTTTGGACATTCAGCAGTACTAGGAATTATTTTTGAAATGCTTAATTTTGTTAAAAAAATGCTTAATTATAATAGTTTGTGCTGTTTTTTTTTATTTAATCTATTGGTGATTCATTCGGCTCATGCCTATAATTGGCGGCAGCTTGTGGCAGATCATCCATTACCTAATCAGTTTCTTGCCCCTTTCACTCCATGGTATAAAAATAAGATTGGTTTAAAGAGGTATATATATTGTAATATGTAAACACCATTACATTAGTTTGTAATGTATAGAATTGGAAAATATAGCATTTGGGGAAAATAACTACCAAATGTAATTTTTTTGCACAGTTAACTGTATATCCACAGCCTCTCCATTCAATGTATCAATGTATTTTCTGTAGATGTTGCTACCCCCTTCTTTCAACATTATATATATATAATATATATATATATATATATATATAATTATTGGCAAACACAACTGCTAAACATTTTCTTACATATATTAAAAACACTTGTTAATTTACAAGATTATTTAGTAATTTATTAAAACTTTACCAGGGTCCATTAGTGGTTTTTGATTGTTACATTTTGTTGCTGATAACATTGATTATTATATGTAAACTATCTTATTAGATGTATTAGATGATCTGTAATACTGGCACCTGTTATGAAGAAGTGTCTGTCTTTATTTGGTCCATTGTGAGACTGTCCTCATGTTGTTTCAAGTCACAACAGGCGATCTGTAAAATGATCCCTGTGGTAAGCAATTATGTATAAGCACAATGAGAAAAGAAAAAACAATGGGGGAAGGGAGAGCGCTATTGTGAAATGTGATGTGGATTGTAGTAGACTTTTCTTCTGTTAAAGATTTACCACCTTGAAAGAATTAATGGGAGATGACACGCCACCTGGAATAGCCCTTTTGCTCAACACCCAAAACAATCTTACTTACCAGAATTTTCATGCATCTGTTTCTTCACTGGTGACACTAGACGAATTTTCAGACGATATACCTGATTGTAAAAAGCAAAACATTTATTATGATTTATTGTTTTATATAGAACCCTCATATTCCACAGCGCTACAATGTACATTTAGAAAAATGATCGAACAGATATTATGTATGACACAAGATATGTGCTTTATATTAAAAATGAGCACAGAAAAATCCTTGTGGATTAAAATGATGTAATGAACGATATGAATTGAATATACACGATCCACTGTCTTGTAACTGGCTCGTTTTGTCTCATTCCCTATCAACCTCTGAATAGATTGTAAGCTCCTGAGAGCAGGGCTCTATTCTTCTGTACCAGTAAGTCTTAACTTTTGTAAATGGTATCATCATATTGTATATTGTCAATTTTAATGTTATTGTTAACGGGATTTTAATTCAAGAAGCTTTACTATCTGATTTTAGTGGCAGTAAGTTCAACGTTTCGGTCTCCGATTGTAACTTTTTTCAAGACGTCCTGTGAGTGCTCATCTTGATACACATGAAAATATATATATTTGTTTAATCTGCAGGTTTCATTACAGATTTTAACTTGGTGTATTAGGTTGCGAAGTGTAGTAGTCAAATGGAGTCACTTTAAGTCCCTGTAGTCTTGACATCATTTCATGGCTGATTGAATTATTACTAATTCCTGAGGCTATCTTTGTCAACGCAGCCATGAAACACTGTTTTGGTCACTCTATAGAGCCCTCTGCAATGTGTCTCTAAGTTGCCCTCTAGGTAGAGCCATGTGCAGTTAACAGGTGTTTCCTGCATCTGTTGGATACTGAATGGTGGGAAATTGCCGCCATTGTTTTAGTCGACTCCATTAAGCTAGGAATATGAGTGTTCCACATTAGGGTTCCATCAGCCTTTTATTCTAAGACAAGTATGCATCGTTCATTATATATATGTATACATATATATATATATATATATATATGGGAAAAGTGGTGCCCCGCAGTATGTGGGATCCATGCGCTCACATGAGGTGATCGACCATTATATTTTCCACAACTACAGTTTGTTCTGGGGAAAATGGTTGATGTGGTTATAACCAAGTTAGTGTATTAAAACTATCTATAACACATGCTTTTTGTTTGTCAATTAATTTAAATGTTTTGAAGAGATTTGGGGGATTATTTTGTAGAAAGTGTATGGCCATACAGCATCAAATAAACTGAATTCATGTCCTAACGTTATCTGTCTTCTCCTCACCCCGCTCTTACAAACGCAATTAGCAACCTATCAATATAATAAAAATAACATAATGGAGAGTTGTAAACATGCAAATTCTGTCAGTTCTGTACACATAAAGTGGGTTACCAATGACATATTTTATAATTGTAATACATTGACTGCAAAATATAATTTTGTGAAAAAGTGACAAATCAACTTTAAATGTAATGCAATATCAAATATGAAGAGGCCTTTTATCTGGCCCATTTGGTTGTTTCATCACAACACATTTGCTAAAATGTTAAAAATACTTCTTTTTTTATCTACAGATTACTAGCTGTCAAAAACTGACCAACAGAATCAGCTGAGCTGGGAATGTCAACCAACACCTCATAATGTCTGTTTTCAGAGCCTGAGAAGTGTCTCTTTCAGAGTGAAAAAAGATCCATACGTGCAGGATTTCATGCTTGAAATAAGTAAACATGACACTTAAAGGGGTAGGAATGCTTACATTGGAACGATTAATGAATGCTTAAATTTATAAAATGATTTTGGGAGATTTGAATATACTGTATAGGCAGTTTGGGTAACATTTTATAGCGTCCACTGTCCAGGCATTAGTTTATTTTAAGGGGACTTTTTCTAATTAGTAAATATGGCTTTCAGTAACAGCTCTATGACTCAGAGATACCATGAAATGCAGACATTGGGGTGATTTATATTAAAGACAAAGCTTGTACATTATAGGTGGCCACACTATTTGTTTAAGGATTTATCCTGTGCTCTGCTGCCCTGTTTCTGTATTATACCTGCCCCTGCTAGCCTGCCCCATCTTCCCTCCTTCCTCGTATTGGTTTGCTTGGCTCTGGAGCCCTGTCTACTTATTTTGGCTTGTTCGCTCCAGTCTGGACTGATTTTATGGTTGTTGAGAGGGTGGCTGGTCCAAGCCTTTCCCCTTGTACCCTGATGCACAAACGGCTAGTCACTCTTTTTAAAAGTTTCTGGGCCTCCATCCTACGTGCCTATTTCTCTAGCACTGATATCCGCATTTGTACCTCCGTTTTGGTCCAGCTTAGGGACCTGTTCCAGCATACTGCTAAGCCATCTACATTCCACATGGATCACCCCAGCGTCCGCCTCACTGGCTCATCTCCTTTACCTGCTTCATCCTCCTGTATTCTGCACAGGTTTATATTGTTCCAAGCCACTTACCTCCTCTATACATTGGAGCAGTCATGATTTTGTCCATTTTCCCCCTGTTTCTGTTTTTGCTACACCTTCATAAATCACCTCATAATGTCTAGCCTTTTCCCTCCTAAATCCTTTTCCTGTTTGCACTTTTGGTAGTTTTACCTATAAATTTTAACGAAATTGGTAACACTTGTTTCAGTATTTGAATGTTGTATAATCCTGGCGGATGGCTATATTGACCCAATTTAGGTACAAAACCCAATAGGGTTGCTCATAATGTTACCAAATGCATTTAAAGTATATTTGGAGAGCTCCGTTTGGGGATACTCACAGGGAGCAGGGTTTAGTCATCTGCCACAGGGTAAACTTTTAAAGTGAGTCCATGATGAAATTATTTCTGCCACCAGTGGACCCAACCCAGACTTGCATTAAAATATAGCGGCCTCCACTGCATGCCTAATAGAGCCAGACCCGGCCCATCACAATTACTCTGATTGCCATCGAAATGTTACAATACTAAGAGCAGGGCTTAAAGCTGTTTCAAGAACACCAGCCCAAATGATTACATTTAAATGATACATTTCCCTTTATTAAATAGCAGATACAGTTAAGATGTGATGTATACAGGAATGGGGTCAGACACTAGCGGTCTATTAGTATTAAATCACCTGTCACTATTACTGTACACAAACGATTTTTAACATTTTGCTTTGACTAGTGAAACGATATCGTATAAATCTCTTAATCCCGGAGAGAGCTTTCTTCCTGTTATAGACTGACAAGAGAAGACGTAAGAGGAGTGATACTCTGGGCGAGGTGATTAAAACATATATTAATGGTATTAAACCTCAAGAAAAAATTATGTACATGCAGCTTTTGCAAGAGCAATAAGTATATGCGCCTGGAGAGAGAGAATGGAAAACACACTATTATCTATTATCTTAAACTAGTGTGTGTGTTCATAGATGCAGAGAAGGAAAAAAAATAACTAAAATTAGACGTAAACAAGAAGCGCATGGCGGTGGGCATTATAGTGAAGCACATGATACAGAGCATTACGTTACTGAAAATCCCAATATTCATATACAATCCTCAACTTCTACAGCTGAATGTTGCGTTTATATAGAAGGTTGTACTAATTTGTGTGTTAGACGTAAACACATCCATAGCTTTCAAACACAGCTGCCAGTGCCATATATAAATATTTAGCGTATTAGAGGAAAAGGATTTACAAGCCAGCAAGTAATTGATGCTGCCTTATTATTATTTCCTGGGGCCGCCACTAGGTAAGAGTTATGGAAAATCCATTTGCTTGATGAGAGACATTGCGTATGTAAAAATATATAAATATATATATATATATATATATATATATACAGTACTGCAGAATATGATTTTGCTATATAACTAGATACATTGTGTAGATGTTCAGCAAATTATGGTTACACTTTTTTATGCTAGTAGAAGTTTTTTTTATGTACCGGTATTTAGTATATTTAGTATATATTTAGTTTTAATAAAATAGTTTTTCAAATGGTACATGTCTGTATTTCTCTCTGTATATACCGGCATGTATATACACACAGGAACAGATGCTACATATCTGTCAGGAGTGGGGCACAGGGGGTGGGAAGGTTAAGAGGGCTTAGTAACCATTCTCCCCCCCCCCCCCCGCACCCTCCACCTTTTTAAGAAAGAAACAGACTCAACATAAATATCATTGCTCTTAACCTGCCAGTCACTGACCCTTGAAATTATATGTAGTATTTTCTTTGGTAAATGTTTTAACTGATAATGGGGCTTGATAGGCCTCAAGATTACTTGATTGTTTTTACTGAAATAAATACCTTTTTGACACCTATGTTAAATATTATAGTGGTTTTATTCCCTGCAAATTCCTTCGGAATAAATATGTTTCTATCATAAGGTATTAAACACATTACCTTGATCCTACATATATGTTAATTATAGATGTATGTGCATAACTGGGAACCCTCAGAATATCCCTGCTTGAATGCCGGTGACTCAATTCCAAGCGGACCGGTATTAGACCCATTTGGTTACCATATTTGCCAAGTAGTTTTCACAATGGACTATTAAAGGGTTAATATTTAAAAACTCTCAGGATCTATTAATTTAAAAGGGGCAGAGATAAACAAGGTCAGACAAGGAAAAGGTTGTAACAAGACGTAAACAAAAAGAGTCACTATTCAGACCATGAACAATCAAGCTAATGTAAGAACGTACTGGACAGACAAGATATTACAAACACATGTAAACAATCGGATAGACCTGTGAATATAGGATAAAATCAAGGAACCCTCACAAACACAACCAAAAAAAAAACCATTGACAGACTAGTTCAACGTTTATGATAACTTTGATAAATTTAAAGTTTTAACGTGGGTTTCATTTTTTCTTGACCTCTTTATAAAAGTCATGGAAGCCTTCTAATTATCACTCATTTCAGGTGAGAGGAAGTAAAACTACCAAGGTGTAGTAGTATAGCGTTATCTTTAGTTTACATTTTCTTTTAGCTTACAGTCCACGGGTTGACTTGGACTTATATGTATAAAGTTAACATTGAGAAACAAGGTACGTTGATAGCTGCCCACCTGCCCACCTCCTATAAAATGTTACTTTCCTTATATCTGCCCGGTGTCCTTTGACACGTCTAGTACTATCACAGAAAGGGGTTTGAAGGAAAACAGAAAGTATTAAATGTCAGGTGCCACAAACAGCTGAGTAAGGCTTTATTTAGGCTCCGGTGATACAGGTTTTGCAAGTTGGGGCTTTTAGTGGACAAAGTGGCAAAGCTTTGGTGAATGGGTGTGCCCTTCGGGACACATAATAGTTTAGCTTATAAAGTAAAATCAGTTTCATGTGATACTTGGCCACCTTACAACCTGGCATATTATATATATATTTATATCGGTTTGAAGATTTGGGGTCACATAGGAATGTCGTTGTAGTAAAAGCAGACATTGTTAGTGTTGTAAATGACTGTTGTAGATGGAAGCCATTGATTTTTAATGGAATATCTTCATAAGCATACAGATGCCCTTTATCACTCCCATCATTCCTGTCTTCCAATGGCATGTTGTGCTAGCTAATCCAAGCTTTAAAGGCTAATTGATCATTAGAAAACCTTTTTGCAATTATGTTACACGACTAGAGATTATCTTGGTTTTTCATAAAAACAGCTAAGTTTCTCATATTTTTAGGTTTTTTTTAAATAATTTTCTACAGCTATGAATAGGGAACCATAGACCAAAGGCAAAGAAATGCTATAGGAAGGTCTAGGTTTGCCATGTTGGCCATATTTTTCAGAACTCCAATACATTTCACACGTTGCTGCCAGCACATGTAAAGCCCTGCACTGTAGTGTGTGGGAT
>VKOC01000006.1:33771545-33833487 GCA_009364415.1 Spea multiplicata
ATATAATGAGGGGGATTTTTCAGTACGTTTGCTCTGAAAAAACCCTCATTTTATAATCGATAATAATCGATTCAACTAATCGATAATGAAATTCGTTGGCAACGAATTTCATTATCGATTATTATCGATTTTATCGATTAGTTGTTGCAGCACTACTCCACACACCCTGACTCGTACCATTATCATCTCTTTATGTTGGTAAGGATCAGACCTGAGAGCCTTTGGGTCTACCTGCGGGTTATTCATCTATTAGTGCTTTGGAGTCCACTAGCGCTCTTTAAATAAAACGTCATGTAATATTTCATCATATACCCCACCTGGTGCATCTTACTGTGCAAGGACCTTTTAGTCCTCTCATCTGCGTTATGGCAGTGTTATGTTCTTTTCGTGTAGGATATATCTACTTGCAATACATTTTGGATTGTTTAATGGGGTTCAGAAATACCTAAGCAAGCTAAGTTTGAATGACTTGTAACTTTTTAGGTCTGGTCATTGTCCCGAGTGCTGGCGTTGGTATTGTGCTAGGAGGTTATATCATCAAGAAATTGAAACTTAGTGCCAAGGAATCAGCGAAATTAGCCATGATCTGCAGCGGAGTGTCTTTGCTGTGTTTTTCCACGCTGTTCATTGTGGGATGTGAAAGCATCAATCTCGGTGGGATCAACATACCTTACACAACCGGGTAAGTGTATATATAACCCAATAATCTTCCAGGAAAAGTATCACTTTAAGCCTCTAAAATATTTAAATTATTTTTAAAATTAAAACATTACAAATGTGGTAACAACTCAGGCTTGTTTAACAGTATTGTCATACTTATTATTTTAGAATTTTAATTAAATGGTTAGTAAATGCGTCAAAGCACACATTTATAATAGTGTTTCCCTTTCTTCTGCAGTCCCACGCTGACCATGACACATCGGAATCTGACGGGGGGCTGTAATGTTAACTGCGGCTGCAAAATTCATGAATATGAGCCCGTCTGTGGATCAGATGGAATTACGTATTTCAATCCCTGTCTTGCTGGTTGCATCAATGTGGGAAATCAGAGCATAGCAGTAAGTGCACAAAGCGTGATTCTCTTTTTAGGACACTGCCAACTTGTGAGTGAAGAAAGACTCTAGTGTACGGTTACAGTCTAGCTTTTACGATTGTTCAGGTAGTGGCAGGTAATAGAAACTCGAATGGCTTCTCTTCAACAAACATCCATGGACACTGAAAGAATGGCAGTAACCCAGCATGGAGGTTGTAGGCATGGAGTGTTATAAAACAGACTGATCTGGGGACATGAGATGCATTAATGCACGGTATGTTCATCTAGAGGACTTTGGTATGGCTGAAGACATCAAAGGTTCTCCCGCAGTCCACGTTCTGGTTTTCATTGTATTAGTTATTTAATCTGATATGTTGCATACCATGCCAACGCTTTTTGAACCCACGAGCGCCCAGGCCCCACCAGCTGGTCTGAGTGGCAACTCCCAGTCCCTGCAATGAAAAGCTAATTTTGTATAATATGGTCAATAAGCGTTTGCAGACGGCCTGTCACCCGGAGTCAACCATTACGATAACGGCATGCGTTAGGTGTTTACGGATCTATCCTAACACTGAAGAGGATGACCTTGGTTCTAGATATGTGTGTAGTACTTCCATATTTTAATGCATGTGAACAAAAAGGCATTGTTTGAGCTTTTTATTGTCAAATGATATAACAGGATAAGGTGACTCAAGGCAGAATCCTGACAGTGTTTTTTTAATACTGTAATCAAAACCGGGTTTCACACTTATGGTCTACCAGCTGTTATTAGTTTAAAGATCTGCTGGTGGCCATGTGGACTAAACAACGTTTTTGCATTCTTAGGCTGATGCAAAAAGCAAATGACACTGCTTGCCAGCTGCTCGTTTACCATAAACCTTAGTGTGTACCGGTCTATATTCACACCAGTCTGGTTTTAGTGCTAAATGTTCTTGATCATTATTACCATCCACTAAACATGTGAATCGCATGACATCTCTGTGGCCAATATTAACACTCCAGCTGTCATATGTACTTTAATGCATGTTAAATTACTTAAAGTACTTTAATATACATAGTACTTAAATATACATTATTTGTTCATTTGTTTTTTTATTCTGTGCGACATCTGGATATGTTTATGATAAAAAACAATAAAATGTTTAAACCTTAAAATGCATTATTAGCTCCCAGTGACATTAAACTGACCCTTAAGAATTAAAAGAGAACTGTCACTAAAACCTTGACTGAATAGCTATGACACATTCTATGTCTTTTATTTAGTGTTCTGTTTTCCGGTTATATAGATTTAAATGCCCCTTCAGCCATAATCTGGAATTGTATTACATTGTGTTTCTAGAATGCTAGCAGATTCTGTGGCACAAATGTGACAGCTCCCCTTTAACGCAAGCTATATGATGAATCAAGTGCCAGGGATGTTCAGACAGGGTATCAGTTACTAATTAAGGAGGCGATCTTGGTGCTCACCATGCTTGCATTCTAGTGTTTCCCTGCCAAACCGGTGTAACGTTAGAACTGTCAAGTCCCTTGATAATGTTGCGTCTTCTTATGTCTGAAGGTCATCATCACTTTGGGGTTGTTGTTAAAACCGATGTATTTTCTTTGTGTATCAACCTGGTTTGCCAAAACAGCTGTGTTTTTTCTAAAAAGTGAAGTTTTAGCATGGGGCGGACTGATTGACTGTAGATGTTTGTTAGCTAAATGTCACATTCAGGATTCTTAAAATAAGCCGGTCTTTAATATTGAAAACTACAGCTGAGATTATATTTCCAATTGTTTGCTGGAATATAATTATATGCATTGACGCCATCATGGCCAGTGCCCATGGGAAGATAAGTAACTAGAGACCACATATCTCATTTCATTTTATTTGTGTCTTGCGTGTTCCTGTGGGCAGGGATATTTTATTGGATTTACATAAATGTTTTATTATTGTTTTATTACATTTATTACAATTATATGAACTTTGAAAATGGGTATTACCAACTTGTTTTGTTAAAGCAAGACCTTTGTATTAGGGATGGAAAGGCACCCTCCAGCTATTATACCCACTTTAATGCAATGTCTATACATTTACTCCCCCCTCCAGCTATTTGAACTGCGGAGATACCTTCCAAAAAACTTTCTCCTGCTTAGTAGCATTCTTGCATGGATTATAAGGGCTAGCTCCAACACGGGTTCAGGAGAGATTTCCAGGGGGTCTAACATGACCCCCGTTCAACATGTACATGCGCAGAAAGCCTAAACTTTGATTTTAATGGGAGAGCTTTCCCACCAGTGATTGGCTGCTTCTAATAGCCAATACTGGTGCAGAGAGCAGACTGGGAGGTATACTGGGTGGTGTCTTTTTCACCTTACTGGTAAAGAATGGACAATAAAGTACTGTATTTGCTTGATTATAAGATGACCCCCAAAACTTGAATATTAATTTAGAAAAAAAAGAAAAGGCCTGAATATAAGACGACCCTATACGATTTTTTTATCAGTAAATATTATTTCTACAGTTCATATGCTTTAAAGTGTATAATGGCTGGATTATAAGTAAATAGTTATACTGATGATGTTAAATGTATGTAAACACTTAAATTACTTTTGCACATATATACTCCATCTGTTAATGGTAACTAATTGATCTCTTCACCTATAGACCTCATATATATGTGTGTTTCTTGTTTTAGGTAAGAAATTATACTGAATGTGCCTGTGTGCAGAGCCGCCAGGTGATCACTCCTCCAACCGTGGGACAACGCAGCCAACTCAGAGTGGTTATCGTGAAGACCTACTTAAATGAAAATGGCTATGCCGTGTCAGGGAAATGCGATCGGACCTGCAACACCCTCATTCCATTCCTCATATTCCTCTTCATCGTTACGTTAATCACAGCCTGTGCACAACCCTCGGCGATCATAGTGACACTCAGGTGAGACTCCCCGGAAACATTTCATAGCCAGCAGTAAGTATTGACAAGTTATACATTCCTTGTATTTCTACACATTTTCAATTGTTTTAAGAACCCCCCCCCCCTCAAAAGCATTTTCTATTGCCTTCTATTAGTGAGCAACAAAGCATTTTATTCATCAGCCGCGTGCACTTACCAATCATCCGGCAATTATACACTCTGGGGGGGCCTCCTAAATTCACCAGGTCCTAGACGTAGCATCACATCAGCAGTGTTGCAGCCCTCGCACCTTTATACCATTTATTTATCTCCAGCATCCATGAGCTTGATTTATATACAGAACAAAGCAAGAAATCGCTGCATACCCGGCGAATACCATTCAAAATACTCAATCACATTATATTGCTTAACCCGCCACTACATGAAAGTACCCCAAGTTTGAAGGAATATGTATGCCTTTTATGCTTTGAGCGCGCCTATTTTGTATATTTTTTTACATTTATATACAGCTTTGTAATCCTAGATGTGTCCAGTGCCAGGGACCCTTAGCGACACCTTAGAGGTTGCATTTATATAAACGTTCGAAGCCCATTTTCCAAGCTGTCTGAACAGTTATGATATAGAAAATAGCAGAATAAGTTAATCACATAAAATGTCATAATTTTATGTGACAGTTAAATATGTATTTATTTGTGTGCAACACAACAATTGGGTAACCGTGGCAATGGTATTTTTTACATTATTTCCAGAATATTTTGGATATGAATATGTTTCCCTCTCACTGTCTCCCGAGAGGGACTTTTCTGTTTCCTTTGCATTAATGTCTCTGTTTATTTTCACTGTATTCGTTTTAATAAGGATGTGGTATTATTAAAGGTTTGGGCCAAATCTCCTCCTATGCCCTCAAGCCTGCATGAGAACCTGTATAATTAATGCAGTCGTGGACTTAACACAGTCCTTTTCCTGGGCTGCGGTTCTGAATGGTGTTTAAATATCACAGCTCTATGTGAAGCAGATATATGACTATATAGCCATTCTCTGTGCATAAAGCGTGTTCGGAGAGATGTACAGCTGCCGCCTGACTAACTCTGCTTGTCTCTGCTGAGTGCAAGCAATGTGAAGTGACTCGGGCATCTAATGTGAACGGCGATGCAAGCAGACAATCGTACATCTACAATGATGAGCTGATAAGGTCGCACGCATATAGCCCTGATCGGTGGCTGTGTGGGGCAGTACTAGTTATTACTAGTTGTTACCCTGTTATTCTCCCAGGGCACGACTTGCCTCTATGAAGAATGTATTACCCCTACTCTGGGGTAGGAAAATTGTAGGACTGGATACATCCCAGAAGACCATTGCTCCTAGATTTTTGGATCTGCCCTTTTTAGTTATCAATGTGATTATATCCCTTTCCGGCTCCCCAAAAAATCTGGTTGGTTTCTAGTATTTACGCGTATGTTTCGGGGAAATGGAATAAACTAAGGGCTGGTAAAACTTACTGGACTCCAGTTAGCCCTACCCCCCCAGGGCAACAGGTGGTGGTGAGCAACATGTGTCATCTTCCCCCTTCTGGATTACTGTACAGCAGTTGCCATTGTGTCTAGACACCCCTTTACCAGAATGAACCAGTCCTATTTAGGTGCATTCTTTCATGAAAGGGTTAAATGAGTAGATTGAGAGACATAAATACCCGGGGTATTTGATATTTCACGTAATATTTATAGACTTCCTCAGTGACTCTTCCTTCCAGGCTCCAGATGATGCGCACGGTGAAAGTCTGCGAGGAGATGACATTAACGTTCTGCATAGACTGCGTTCTCAGCGGTGTCCTGGGAAGAACTCGTCCACGCATTACACCACGCAAGAGCTTGTCTAGTTTCACCCCGAGGTTGCTTTTAGCACTGAAGTGGTGACTTTAATTTGCTGCCATTGCACCAGTTTCTCAAAGCCTGTGGTTATAGATTTATTCCATATGAGAAAATGTTGTTTTTGCTAAATCAAGCAGTTTCTTTCAGAGGAAAGTCATTTTTCAGCACATGAAACGTTCCATCTTGGTCGGATTGCCACATAACTGTGTTGTACATGATGGATGTGACCTATCTCTCCACAGTAATCAAGCAATCGCTCATTTCACAGTAATGGCATTGCAGCTGTGTCTCAACGACAGGGGGTCCTAAAACACACAGCTGTGTCCCAAATGTAGAGCTAGATACCTCCCAGACTCCGCTGACTTCACTGCGAAATACCTACACTGTACTTAGTAGTGCTGAATGCCCAAACCCTTTCTAGAAGTAATAATTCATGCAAGTAAAATTTGCCGCCAATCATAAATTTTGATGGGAACACTTCTCGTGTGACGCAAAAGCAGGCACTGATAGGCTGTTGCCATAGAAACTGAAAAAGCATCTGAAACGTTTCTGTGTTTTATGGGATTAAACCTTCAGAGGAAAGAATAAAATTACAAACCTACGTGGGGTTATTTACTTAAAATACTTGTTAGAGAATTAACGTATTGTTTAAGCTGAGGAGCACTTTTAGCCAGGTGATAACCATACTGAATGTTTTCACAGATATTTATGTGCATTCTTCTCCCTCACTGTTGAATGGATTAATATATTAGGGTTATAGGTGGAACTGTGCAAAGGGGGTGCAATGGAGGGACATGCTGATGCCAGTCAATGATGTTACCCCAGCTTGGTGGCCCAGTGTGTAGGAGCATTCTTTCCATCTGCTCTGTCATGACTGAAGATCGTCATACCCATCATAACCAGTTTGACATGTTCTTTTCTACAATTATGTTTGACAAAGCCTAGAAAGGGAGATTTTTGTAGCGTGTAACCAAAAAGAAGATGCTAAAGGGGCGACCAGGTCCTTGGTGGCTTATGGCAATTCCACCTCCTGCAACCCCCACTGTTTTGACAGTTGTTGGCACAGGGTCCAAGTTATCCCGTGTCTGTCTATAGTTCAAAGAACATTTTATGCAAGCTGGTCCACAATATTGTAGAAACTAAGTAACAAAAATGCCGTTATGTGGATTTAAAGGTATATGCGTGAAGTAAATACAGTAGGTAAGGTCATATGAATCATGCCACGGTATGGAAGCGTTGACTGTGATAATAAACACACGTGTTCTGTATTGCAGGTCAGTGGAGGAAGGAGAGAGGCCGTTTGCCTTGGGCATGCAGTTTGTATTGCTGCGCACTCTTGGTAAGTGTCGTATTGTCAGCCGCGTATCGACAAATACATGCAAGTCAAGCCATTCTTCAAATCGCCAAATGGAGGTGCAACATTGTACCAAGTGAAACCGCGATAGAAGCCTGAGTTTGCACAGTTGTGAAAAATAAGTATCACTTAACTGCACATTTGTTCAGAAAATAAGGGGAATGGGGGCTGTATTCAGAAATGCCCTCCTGTCGGTGGAAGTGATTGTGTTAATGTGATCTAGAACAATATTAACCAAGGTAACGAGGCACAGTCACAGACACGGCCTAAGGTTTAGCTGCAGGCGCAGGTCATCATCTGTGTGAATAGAGAGAGCTCAGTATGGATGCCAGTACGGGACCATCTGCTGGATCTTTTATGGAGGCCTTAGTCGGTGACCCCACAGCTGCATTGTGATACCTTGCGCATGTCAATGACCCTTCCAAGTGTCACCCCAGCAGCTGAAGCTGGAGAGCTGCCACTTTTCTCTTTTTTCAGTGTACAATAACGACTTTGTGCAGGATACGCACCGCAGATGTGTATCTTGTGCTTGCCTTAAATCTGTTGACATACAGAGCTGTGCAAAAGTTTTAGACAGGTGTGAAAAATGCTGTAAAGTAAAAATGCTTCCAAAAATAGACATCTTTTTATCATTTAACAAAACCGACTAAAAATCCCATTAAATTTCCCAAACCAAGACACTCTCGCTCTAAACGGAAGGTACTATTCAACCTACTCTGCTGATTTTAACCCTTTTGTAACTAAATACAGCAGTAGAAACGCCATTCCTAGTAGTACTGAATGCCCAAATCCTTCCCTAACACAAAAGTGGGGCAGCACCTTTAAGGTGCATATTATACCTAAAGTTATTTAATGGTATCTACATTTTAAAATATGATTTTAAATTTGCATCCAAAGGATTATTCCTTATTTCTGGATAAGCTAGAAGAAACGGTGACTGTAGAATTTACACACCAGTCCTGCTACATGAAAGCATTGTGTCCTGACAGTTACATCTGGCAACGTAATCTTCCATATCTTTTCGGGCTTCCCTTTTATGTTGTCTGAGGAGGGTGTCACAAACGCTTTCTGTGATTTAAACATGAATTGTTATACTTTTCCCAGACAAATAGCAGATCCCGCAATGCATAGTCTCTTTGATTTCCTCTTGCCATCTTCCATCACCTTATATTTCATGTGTTTCATTATATTTCTGTACTTTTTTGCTTTTGTCTATAAAGAGGCACTTTTTTAGCGTAATCTTGTGAAGTATAGACAAAAACTGAAGCATCTTGAAGGGGAGAAGTTATAAAAACACCACATTTTAATGCTTGAAGCATTATATTGCTGTCATTATGGGAATTAGGGGGTTAGTTAACCACGCTGTGAGTTGTAGGTACGTTTAGGTGTCATCTTGTCACCAGTTTACGTATGCATTATAAAGGGCCATCCCAGCATGTTACCTCTGTTTAAATGGTTAAATTGGTTCTATCAGTATAAGGCCCTTCATAATGTATAGTTAACAAATCGGGGTAAAATGCACAGTTAACACTGTGTGTACCGGGAGAAATTATGGGTGTTATATATTTACCCAGCACTTCCCAATTTAATGTGACAAGGGGCTGACATACAGGATTGCACTGGGTAGAGCAACAATGGCAGAGCATCTTGAAAGATAATGTGATCCCACGTAGAAGATGTATGTGCCGGAATGGATGGGGCAATATGGGCTGCTAACAACGCCAAAGAAAGCACGACCAAAAATCACATCGTGTCCATGTACTGGCCACTAGGTGGCGCAATAGCACTGTGATATAACTGTTTTCTCGTACGCTTGTACATCTTGTACATATTTTATTTTATTTACACCAAATTAACGTATATATTGTCAAATTCTATATGTTCCAGTGCATATGTCTAAACAGAGCATACACATTTAATTGACATAAAGTTTCAGTGTATTTAAACAAGCATGTCGTAGGCATATAGCTATCCTGAAAAGAAGACAAGACTAAGGACTGAATAAGGTTTGAGGTTTTTACACCAGGAATAATGAGCAGACGAGTTGAGCCAAATGGTTCTTATCTACAGGGAAATTCTATGTTTCTTTTACTCGTCTGTCTAAATAAACGCTTCAGGTACAGTTCTCAGTAAACTATACTCGTAATATTACCCTTGGAATAGGCCCTTCAAAGTGGATTGCCCCATGCGATATCTGTGTTTATGTTGTCTTTCAGGTTTATAGGTATTACCGGGAATATCGTTAAATTGATGAACAGTTGTCCTTCTAACTAATTCTGTGTTCATTTTTTGTTGATGTCAGAGAAGACTCACTGCTGTTTTTATGACATATAGGAAAATGTTTCTAAAATGTATATCCTTTTTATTTTTGCAGCTTACATTCCTACTCCGATCTACTTCGGGGCTGTTATTGACACCACTTGCATGCTTTGGCAGCAGGATTGTGGCGTTCAAGGTTCTTGCTGGGAATACAACGTGACATCATTTCGATTTGTTTATTTTGGACTGGCAGCTGGCCTTAAATTCTTAGGATTCGTTTTTATATTTTTGGCTTGGTATTCCATTAAACACAAAGAGGATCCGTTACAAAGAAGGCGGTGGAGAGCCTCCCCAATAAGCACAGTCAGCGAGATGGTGGGGAATGCAAGAGCCGAGCCGAATTACGCTCGAACTAGATCCTGCCCCGCGTTCGGTGCCCGCGAAGAGCACAATGAAGATGCTGACAATGACCGAGGCATCCAGCATGAAGCACAAACTTATCCTGGACCCTTCTTAGAAGCAATAAACACATCTTTTGAAAATTCTCAAGAAGAAACCCCAGCTGACACATAAATACAGTGACATGTAAGGTTGGATATAGCGCCTTGTGCAACACGTGCCTTTTTTAAACTAAACACAAACAAAAAATGAGGACGTGTTTAAATCGTAGCTACAGGGTGATTGGGGCTGGTTTCCTCAAACAGTTATTGTAATGTTCTCCACAACTGGAGTTTTTTTTGTTTCTAATGGCGTCTCCAACCGGTATCTCTTTATCTAAATTTGGCTAAGGCTTCCAGCACTATGTGGATCGATGTCTTCAGTCATTGTGTCTTGCTCAGGGGTAGACAACTAGAGATGTACAACTTGTAGGTCTCTAGCTGTTCTTCTAATCCCATGGTTGGTCCACAATATGTTGTTCTCCAGCTGTTATCAAACTTCTCTCGTGTTTAGTCTGCCACCTGGTGCTCGACAGCTGATGGGCGGCATACAACCTGTACCGGGCAGCTCTTGTTGAATTATATGTGGTGGTCGGGCCCCAATGTGTGTCCCACCAGCTGTTGATGATTCACAAATCCCATTGGCTCATCTCTCCAGTGTTAAACTATAACTCCCATGACCTTTTGCTTGCTGAAGAGCTACATTTTGTCTACCCCTGATTTGTACGAGAGGGTACTATTGATTTATTTGGTTTATTTATCTCATTTCGGGCAGACTATTTTAAAACATAAACTTTACTGTGAGGTATGCTATAAAGCACAACTCAGTTAGCCTAAACTATGCAACTTAAAGGGTAAAGCTGCATTTTAAGCATTTAAGAAAAATTAGCATAGGATAATAATCTATTTTAAGAACAAACAATTTGTTAAAGCCATAGCAACGCTGTGTGTCAGTGTACGGTTTTGATAAATCCATTGACAGCTACACAAGAGTGTGTATACAAATCAAGCAGCGTTTGGGATGATGTAGCACTTTGTATGTTGTTTAACTGTAGCATTCATCTTTATTTGGCTGAAAACGGCAAGTTGTCAAACAGCAAGGCACTTAGGGCTGCTTACCACCTACCCCTGGCCGACAACCTAATATTTATTTATATAGCACCATCGTATTCCATGGCACTGTACAATGGGTAAACAGGACATAACAATAATGCATCACATTGAGATAGATTTAAGGGGACCGCTGCTCCAGGCCTTATCCAGGTCAGTGTCCCCCATCATACTATTCCGAGGGGGTCTTCCCTCCACTCTTGGTTTCTTTGTCGATTGGAGCGCCAGGATATGATCTCATATCCCAGTTCTTCATCTTCGGACACATCGTAAAGATAATACGGGGGGTCTGCGCAGTGTGGTATGAATGGACTTGTTCTCGAGTTCAATAATGTAGTGTTTGTAAGTCAGTATTAGTAGCCTCAAACTGATAGGGATTTACAGGAATGGCCACTTTCTAACATTTTAACCCATTTGTCTTTGTTTTCTAAAGGAATCCGGAAATGCGGTTTCTCTTACCTTTTGCCCATCGTTGTCTCCTGCAGTGATGGGCAAAACTTACTTTTATACAGATTTTTGTTAAGCTGCAGAAAACAGGTTTTATGCAAGAATTGTTTGAATGAAGCAGGAGGGTATTTTAAAAAAATCAAAAACGTCTCCATTCATCCATTCCGTTTTGTTCTGCGCTATTACCTGACAAAGTGCTGCTTTTATTGTTTCACTTCCTCATCACCTCATTATCATTAGTATTATATTATATTATATTGAGGCTTTTTCGGTAAATCCATGTATCCCGTTAAATGCTGAACACACTTTACTTCTAATATTAGATTATATGGGGTGATTTTATCACAGGATTACCTATTCTAATATTCATTATTCTAATAAAGGAGCCTAAAGGCTTCCATATAGTTCTTATTTTTAAAATCATTTGGTTTTAAGATTATGTGATAGTTACAGGGAAATAATTAAAAATGTACACACATTTCTGAATCTTATAAATAAAACTGTCATTTATAGCTGGGTGCCCTGTATTTGTAGCCAAATCTTCATGACTCGTGAAAAATACATAGTTATTGAAATGAGACTATAGTGGTTCTTCACCATAGTGGTAGTTGGCTTAAAGTTGCAGTTTCAATGCCAAAGACTTTTTTTTTTTAGCGCATTAGGAACTATTCCTGCAAGAAGGGCTGAGCACACCGTACACTGAACTATGCATTAAACAGGGCAGACCAAGCTCTTCTTTGAGGAGGTCGGCCCTTCATAGTACATGGTGAGTTTAAGCTGCAAATGCACACTTTAGTAAATAAACCATGGAAGGTGTAACCGAGAACACCCACTTTAGTGAATAAACTCTGGAGGGTGCAACCCACTCTATTGAATAAACTTTATACTTGGAAAGATGTCGGTGATAACACCCACTTTTGTGAATAAACTCTATGCTGGGAGAGTGTAACAGAACACCCACTTTAATGAATTAATTGTGTGGAGAAAGGGTGTAATTTAGAACACCCGCACTAGTGAATTAACTGTATGCTGGGAGGGTGTAACTGACAACACCCGCTCTAGTGAATTAACTGTATGCTGGGAGGGTGTAACGGAGAACACCCGCTCTAGTGAATTAACTGTATGCTGGGAGGGTGTAACGGAGAACACCCACTGTAATGAATTAACTGTATGCTGGGAGGGTGTAACGGAGAACACCCGCACTAGTGAATTAACTGTATGCTGGCAGGGTGTAACTGAGAACGCCCGCTGTAATTAACTGTATGCTGGGAGGGTGTAAATGAGAGCACCTGTGTTTTTTAAATCTAAGGAGCACCCCCAAGGCCATTGTCATTTTGTATACCTTATATTTTTCTTTTACATTTTTTTGCAGATACACAATCTCATGTTTTTAGAATATTTACTGGGACATAGTGCCATGTTTTTTTTTTTTAAGACAAGAAATTGACCATCCACTCCTCTTATTATAAACTGTACTCTATTGATATAATGCAAGGCAGGTTGAGGTTCTGCAGATAAAGGTGAAATTAATTCAGTAGCAAGAATGTTATTCAAATTATGGCTCATCACATCCGCATTAGGCATGACTACTTGCATGAAATTAAATGTATTGTGCTCATTTTATTAGGAATAAGTGATTATAGCAGTTAAAAGTAATGATATTAAATAGTTGGTTCCTACTGAACAGTCCGTCATATAGTTTTTCATGTGCTCCAGTGTTAAGAGACATAGAGAATACTTTATATTTTATATATGGAATTGCATTTAATCCGAGGAATAGGAAATCATCACTGTAATTACATAAACAATTACATTACAATAAATGCTAAAAAAGACAGTTCTTTTTCTACATCAATATATGTACAGAGAAAAATTCTACATTGGCGATCTAAGAACCAAAAATCTTAAAATGTTTTACTGACGGAGTTCCATTTCTGCAGAGCTATTTATGACTGCCACAAATGGGTTAATCTTGGGACACAAGGGAACCAATTAGAAGTTCACTGGAATTAACTTGTTTATGGCCAGGCAGAAGTATATGAAAGTCCGGGACTGTTATGTGGTTTTTGATGGTTAGTATAATAACGACTGTAGTGATGGATAACAAAGGGCATTGTTATAATACATACCTCTGTAATAAAGCACTAATAGTACTGTACAATCTAATCAGCATGGACTCTTGATAATCATAATTGATACATGTACTTAGCTAAACAATGTTAAAAATGGTTACTTAAAGTATGCTGATGATTGTAGAGTAACAAGCCAACGATTTGTACATTGAGCAATTCTTAGTAGACTGCTGTAAATGTTGTAGTATATGTGTGCCTGTATGGCTGAGTGTATATGTGTGTGTGTGCGCGCAAATATAGTGTACAGGGACCGAGGCACTCAAAGTTGATAAATTATATTGTGTGTAGGTCTGGTGCTAGTACGGTAGTAATCAAAATCATTGGTGGTGTCATCAGAAGAGCAGAAAGACAAGGGGCATGAACCAAGAGCTAGTACAACACTTCTTCCTTGTTTACGTGGATTCGGTGTTGTGATCAGTTGGGATCATTGTTGTATAACAATATTTTAATGGAAGGAACATGGAAAAGAGATTGCCTGCTCCTGAAAGAGACTCCAGCAAGTGGAGGTCAGCAGAACGTCAAGGGTGCTGGGATCGCTGAAGCTACGCTGCCGATTAATCACCCGATTAGGCTCCGATGCTGCACATTATGGTGTCTTAGTGCAATGTGTCTTATTTGTAGTGCTATAATGTTTTTGCTTAATATAGGTTTGTTTTTATTCAATATTTATTTCTCTGATGGCCTTGAGAGAGATTTGTAAAAGGTTGCCACATCAGTTTGTTCTACCTTTATGGAAATGTTTGTTTACAAAACTTGGAATACTTGATACATAAGAATAAAAGAGTAAATGTATACCCTCTGTGTTTCAGTGCTTTTTGAAAACATTTATTCTTAAAGCTGATTGTTGCAAACAGTACCGCTCATGACAAGATTAAAAAGGAAACAAAATGTTATTAAAGTCACTCAATTTAAATGATCAGTCATGTGTTTTTAGATATATATATATATTTGCATAAAATTAAAGTCTCTGCAAAGATGAGACCCTGTCTGCCCAACTGCTACGGGAAAACGCTTGAGCACATGAACATGCACAGTAGTGCTGCTTGCCAGTCACAATCAGCTGCTTGGAAAGCAAACAAGCAATGGAAAGGCAGAGATCAGTGAAGTATAAATGCTCCTTTAACGTGTCCGCATGTTAAAACATTTACATTAGTTACATATAGAGTTAGTAAAAGTGAGGTCCCTTCAGTGTTTGCACTTATTTTGTGATGAAGGAAAATGAATCTAGATATTAGACATTGTTAATTAAGGTCAACAGCAAGATCGTGTCACCGTATAGTTTGCCCCTTGCAGCTGCTACACTTAATTGACCACATTCAAACCTGACAGGTCGTGTTGGCTTTTTAACTAGGAGTATATTTAAGTCCTAGTTTAGTTGATGTTGCTTGAAGAATATTTTTGATAACTGATAGAGACTTATGAATAAGTGGTCATTGCGTATGTCTATACGGTACAGATGATTAATTTAGCAATAACGTCTGTACTCAGAAGGCTGGCTTTGGATCCCAGGCTTTGAAGAGATGATGGCTGTAGTGTGATTGTCCAGTGGCTTCAACAAAGCATTTGTCAATATCTTAGCAGGTACTCGAAACTGTGACGTTCGTCGTTTCACACACAGATCATTACATAGATAGCACTGGCTCCATAACTGGCCCACGTGGTGCTTTCTGGAGATACAGGTAGGCCAGAGTAACACACAAAGTGTACTTGCATTCAGTCCCATTCTCACGCGTATATTTCACACCTAGGTCTTGCTGCCTACAAAGACTTATTGATTGACTTAGGGCATGGGATGGGGGTGGCATGGGTTTTAGTGCTAGTATATGTGGGCTTCAGTTATTCAATTAAGTCTATGTATGACATCAACAGACTTAACCCATTAGAAAGTACAAGAGAAAAGTGAGCTTATTCTAAGCTTAAACAATGAGAAGTCATGTGCCCCATAGTGAGTGGGATGGGGAGTGTAAAAGGACTTTTAAATTACATAGACATACGTCCTTTAGATTGTAAGCTCTTGACCAAGGCCCACAAAAGCCCCCCAAATGCTGACTGGAACTTTGAATAAAAGTACCATAAGGCTAGATGGCAAGCTTACAGACAGGGTTCTCAACTTGGTATGTGTCTGTATGTATTAATGTTTATTTGTTATATGTGTTAACTGCCCAACTTAAATTGTACAGCGCTGTGGCATTTGTTGGCACTTAATAAAGATAATAATAATAATAATTTGGTAATTGGATGCGTCAAACACTGAGATACAAGAAGCAAGTGTTGAAGTGTTAAAATCTGTATAATTCTATGTGGAGATGTACAAAAATCTAATGAAGAACACTTTCAATAAAGCCACCATTTGATGCAATGATTTTTAAGCATTTTAGCATGGAATATCTGTTTATATCATTTAAGGGTTAGCGGTGAACAAGAAAGATTTTGTGATTGAAATTCAAGTTTGTAAAATTAAAGCACATTTTATTTGAAGAAATGTTGCTTCATGACTTTCCTGAAGTCAAGAGTTGTTCTATAAAAGTATACAGAATACTATACATGATTTAAAAAACAAAAAACAAAAACAACCTATTACTTTTAATCCTATTTACAAAAAAAAAAAGCATAATTCGTAACCATAAATAAGTCTGTTCAGTCATCTTGCACTTGACAGGTACAGCAACAGGTAATCTGAATTAACATATGTACATAAACCATGCGAGGGCCGCTTTGCAGTTTATTGTTAACCCTACACCATGCCAGACATGCATTACCTGGATTTGCATCGGGCAGCTGAAGGGTTAAATCCAAGTTTAACCCTTCCCGTACCAGAATGCATTGCAAATGACAAGAACAAAAAGTTTTCCCATGGGCTGATGGAATTAATTTTGAGGTATAATATATTTTTTAATTTATGGAAGTAAACTGTTAAGGTATTATATATTTTTAAAAAAAAAATTAAAAAAATTACAGGGAATTTAAAATGTCTTTTTGCTTTTTTGGAAAAAAAAAATGTGGCATCACGTAGTCCAGCTGTTCTAGCAAAATAGAAGTGCTAGCTATAGGTTTTTTTTTTTCTTCAAGCATTGTGTCCATAAGTTGACAAACCTGTCTGTAGTACCTGGGGGGGGGGGGGGGGCTACTTTTATGTTGTCAGAGAAGAGGCTTGGGTTAGTTATTAATGGTTATAATAATAATGAAAGGGCCCTGGATCCAGCATTAGATATAGCATGGCTGGACTACCTGTGTGTATATATAGATGCAGATGATCCATACACTACTGCTTAGGTTATGAGATCAGAACAGCTATTTTGTAGCCAGGGAGGCTAGGGGGGATGGAATAATAACAGGCACATCCAAAATATTTTTCCCATGCTGGAACATATGTTACATGTGACATTATACTGCGTTAAGACTCCTCAATGTAATATGTGAATGTATTTATAATAAACAAGACTCCATTTAACGCATGTGCCCAGGCCACAAAGAGGTAATACTGCATTACAGCTTCCTGTACTGCATGCTAAATCCTTCCAGATTTTGGAATTAAGTAGCACCATTAATCGTGAGCAGCATGAAGAATCCTGTTTTTGCTTTCATTTAGCACAGAATATGCAGATGAATTGAGATGTAAACCTCTAAGGCACACTTTGAATGTTCATTTTCGCCATTATAATTAACCTTACGCCAAAACTCTACACTAAAAAGGGGTAATTATGGTGATAGCATTAAAAAGTTTTAAAAGTGCATGAAAACTTAACTTAATTGTGACATTAAGAAAATTCCAGTGGTTAGGAAATATAAATCATTCAAAATTGTGGGAACCCTCACCAAATATACAATCTTGCCCTATGAACCAACTGGTGAAAATGTGATTTTTTTTTTCCTTGCAATGTGCTGTGAAGTTGTTCACACTAAAAGTAGAGACTATTTTTAAGATCTTTTTCCCCGCACGGTATCTGATCAATTACAAAGTAAACTGCTAAATGCACTTCGGAATGTCAAGTGCCATGGTACTAGGTTAACAGGTTTCCGTTAAAATCAATTTTAACCAGAATACAGAGGGAATGATGCGCTGCCTTCAGAATCCATGCTTTTGTCGATCTCTCCTGAAACATCTTGTGCAGATGTGATCTTCAAAGTTCTAAGATCCCCAGACTTGGACGGCTGCTTTACAGGGGAAATGGTTTTTGTCTCCTGAGCAGCAGACATTAAGTCAATTGGGAGGTATGCCTGATCTTCAAAGATATCTTCACTCCCATGGCTGCTACCTTGGTCTGTTTCCTTTGAAACAGGACTGATGGCCTTATACGCTAAACCATTCTTGGATTCCAGCTCTGTTAGTCCATTCCCGCTGAACTCAATATCATGAATACCTATTGGCTTTGTCCATCTATCTGCATTCCTCAAGTGTTCCTGGTTCATTTTTTGTTTTTCAGGGATATCATTATTTGTGTCAAGATGTCCAAAGTGGGTTTTAATTGTAGATTCTTTTTCTTCTTCAAATGCACCACTGAATTCTTCCTCGGACTCAGCGGAGGACATATCTATCAATGTTGTTGGTTCTCTTGATGAGACCCCAGATGTTTCAGCAACCACAGTCTTATTTGTTTTAATTGGTTTAGTGTTACCATTGAGCAGTGCAAAAACTCTATCTACATCCTTCAAGTAATTAGCCCAGTCCTCCAGACTAAGTGTATAATTGTTCCTGTATCCATATAAACTTTCACTGACGTTGTACAAGTCTTCCAGTCCTTTCCAGTCAACATCCTCTGTGAAATTTGGCAAGTTAACCTTCCCATCCTTCCCATAGTTGTCCTCTGGAATAAAAAAAAAAAAAGAAAATAAATATATATACACAATTCTCAATATCCAAAATGGAGAGATTCAAATAAAAAATGAAAATCTTTGGTTCTAAAAAAAAAACAAAGGAACAAAAGGAATTAAGAAAATTAATCACCCAGGATAGGAAAAAAAAGAAAATCTTTGAAACAGAATCATCAGATGAACTTCCGAGGCACCCGTTTCACCTACTGAGCTTTGCAGAGGCAACCACACCGAGCAAAGAAACTTTCAGTGTCAAAAGAAATAGATCTTTATAGCAAAAGTAAAGAGAGAGGCATTTCAGCAGATCCTCTTAACGCCGCAGTTTGCATTGCAAGCTACAATTATGATAAACATTAATAACATTGTTAATAAAACTTGGCGGAAAATATCAATTTGTTTAGTTTTTCACCAAAAAACAAACAAAAAAACACTATTGTTAACATTCATATCAATTGCAGTTGTAACAATTGTAACAAAAAGTTCCACCTATGCCCCTATAATAACAGTGGCATTATATTAACGCGCGGAAAAGGTGCTGTTCCACTTACATTGCATTTCTGAAAGTAGACACAGCCACCTTTGCTAAAGACATTCATACAACAGCGGAGCACTGACTCTCTCTAACTACAGGACAAGTACATTATAGAACACACCAGTAAAGCGTAAAAACAGCTACAAAGCAGAGAGCACTCAGTATCCCACAATGCACCGTGAATGTGCAGTGCATGACGTGTCCACTAGAAACATTTTTATTGTATGAAATAGCCCTTCCTTTGATAATATCAGTAGAGTAGTGCTCAAGTCCCTCAGAATCGAGGAAACACGGCTGTGCGGCCGTGGAGATACCCAGCACTCCTGATGGAAAGCGGTCAGAGACTGAACTCATAATACTGCTGGAGGATGAATTATAGAACAGCATTGCTCTTAAAAAATGCTTTGCTCTGTTACACAAGGGGAGGATTATTGTTTGATTATTACTTAGATTTATATAGCGCTGTCATGTCATTAAATGCCCAAATTTTCTCCTATATGTAAGGGATCCACGCAGTTGTTCCCTTTGAACGGCTACCTGCCAGTCTGACATCTTACGCAGTGTCACCAAAGAACAATGCATGTCAAAGTAACGGGCATTCTTTAAACCAGCCACTTAACAACTAAAGGACAAGCTGCACCTCAAGAACCGTGCTGCACCTTGCCCTCCATGCACGGACTTTTTGCCCCAGTGTTAGATACTCCAAGTAGCCAATTGGTGGCAAGGAAGCCCTCCTTCTGGAACTCTTGTGAAAACCAGTGCTGTCTGGCAGTGAGAGCGCAGCGCGTGTAAATGGCGTAAGATATCGCCCTAGGAGCTGGGGGCCGGGGTGGACTCTGCGGAATCCATACATGTATTTCTAAAGGGGAGAAAGGAGTTATTTAAGGGGGCACTCAGCTACCATGTGCATTAAAGTGCATACAACGGCTGACGCATCCCTTTAAGTAAGCTCAATGTTTAGATTTCCAAACAGATTGTTGCAAAAAGCCATCTTTTTTTTCTAATTTATTCTCATCTACTGCCTGGAGCTGCTAGTTCATATTTACTATGAAATTATATCTGAACAGAAAGAGAGGCTCTCCCGGGTGTGTAAGCTTCGTGCGTTTCTGCAGCTGTCACTATTGGCAACGATGAGAGTTGTTCTGGAGTGTGAGTAAGAGGAGGAATGCTAGCGATGGAGGGTGAAGCGTGGGCACAGCTCACACATTAGCAGGAATCAATCCGTGGCAGAAGCACAACAGAGTCATTACCGGCTTCCAGGCAGATGGCGAGGGCTTTTTTTCTTTTACTCAGCAAAGATCAAACGTCAGATCGACAGCTTCTCCAGCGGGCAAATATTTGCAGTAGCTGTAGCTTTGCCATTAATCAGAAGCCAAATTCCTGGTTTCCTCGGTTTACTACAAATACTTATTTTATGAAACACTTTAAAGTCACGCAGGAGCGCACATGGGAACGCAGACACAATAAGGTATGAAGAAAAGCGTTGGAACAACACAGGTCTTATAGAAGTGCTAAGGATGGATAGGAAACAATGACGTATATATATGGCATGGAACAATTAAGCAAATTGTTGCGAGCTCAGAAATGCCAATGCAGGGTCTAACCTAATGAACGGCCCCAGAGGGTCACCCCTGAGAGACCGGCCTGACTGCCCTTTCAAAATAACGAGCTAGAAATTTTGCTAATCTGATTGTTAATCCATTTTTAATGCCCTAATTCTTTTGGGCCTATTCACCAAAGGGCGAGATGCGGATTTAACTTCCTCACTTCACTATATGAAGGGCCAACACTGGCAAACTTCTCCTGCAGGAAGGGCAGAGCTGGCCTTGTATCATGCATACTTCAATGTGTGAGGTCATTTGGAAGAAATCACAATGATTTAACTTGCATTATACATTGCTAACCAAGCTCTTCTTGCAGCAGCAGCTTATTGGGGACGGCCATTCAAGGCGCTGAAACTATTCTGCAAACGCTCCCCTTAGTAAATAAAACGCATTGATCTGCTCTTGCAGTGCTTACCCCTGTGTTGGTGTGTTTTGTAGAAGGCAAGTGACTGCTCCGTGCATTTTCAGCAGCCGTAAAGAGATATTCTACCTCTTCCTAAATTGAGAATGTCTGGTAACATAACGAAGAACGATTTATACCAAAGTAGCATGTACTTTTATACTTGTTTTCCATTACAGGGGTACATTTTGGTTCCAAATGATGGCACATTTGTTTAAAGCTTTTTGGCATAAAGTATACATAAAATAATTCCACTGCAACGTTACAATGGGGTAGTAAAAAATATAAACACAAGTTAAGGAGGGCAAATAAATGAAACTACTGATATCGGTCATCTGATACAACAAAGATATTACATATGACGGAGCAGGAGAATCAATACTTTAAAAATGTACTACCTTCGTTCCTTTATATAGCACCAACGGATTCTGCTGTGTTGTCCAATAGAAAGCGCATATAATTATGACACATTATGCTGAATAAATACAGATGACGTGGTGGGCCCTGCTGACTAGAGCTTACAATCTAACAGAAAAGAGGAACTTTAGATGTAAAAGGTATATAACAATAAAGTAGAACTTTCAAAGGTTTAGGTGAGGAGAATCTAGTAATCGTGGTATTTACCTATAATATATTTATGGGAAAGGAAAACATATACCCTACATTCTTAGAGTGGTCATCTTTCTGAGAGGCTTTTAAATCCCACTGCAATCATATATTACCCATTAATCAATGGGGTGTAGGAATCCCAAATTCAGCTATGGGGTTGCTGACTGTCACATTACTATGGAGAGATTGTCTACCTTAGTCCTTGTGCTAGTGACACCCATGTTTACCGGTTGTATGAAAAACAGATACAATTATTATGAGGATGTAACACAGCAGGATGTTTAATTATAATGTTATAGCCTTGCTCAGTACCGTTGCCAACACCTTTGGGGTCTATTGGCTGATCTTCAAGCTTGGCGGAAGATACGTCCCTGATTATAAGTGCAAAGGGTGGGAAAGGACTCACGTGAAAAGAACATGGGACTTGGCATGGTGTGAGGCAGCATGTCTCGCCAAGGAGTATGGCTAAACTGTCCTTTCAAAACCCAGTTAAAGCAGCCAGCGATAGCTCAGGAGTTTCTTGGGTCATCCTGGTCTTAGTGAAGTATGGATACATAATTTGAGGGCAGATAAGAACCAATTGGCTCATCTCCTTTGCCCATTTTTTTCCTCCTGTAAAAACCTCAAACCTTATTTGGTCCTCTGTGCTTTATATGAAAAAGATAGACATATGCATTCCCCAAGCATGTTCAAAGTCCTTCACTGTATTAACCTCTATCACCTCTACTGGGAAGCCCTTTTGCTACCACATTCACGTTAAATCTGTGGCCTCTTATCCAAACAATTTCTTTTGAAATATTATACTTCCCTTTATGTATTTAAATGTTTCTATCATATACTTTCAATTTCTATGGGCCAAGCTACACATCTTTTTGACTTTCTTGCAAACCATTCATGCCTTTTTTTCAGCAACATTTCTACATTCAACACAACCCAAAAAAAAAAAGCTAATAGCTAATATCAGTAATATCATTTAAATAATTTAGATACAAAGTAAGGTAGACTGCATCTGTAATGATATGTATTGTGAAGATGAAAAATGAAAGTATGTACAAATGCGAAGACACATGAAGCACTTCAAGTGACACCATGCTTAGTTCTTACGAAATGGATCCTACATGGATTATGGCGAGCATGGGGTGCCATGTGCTATGTGGATTCTTGCCAACAAAGAGTGCTAAATTAGATGCAAGATGGCAGGTCTGAAACCTCTAACCAAATGAAGAGAAGACCATGGTTAGAATCTACATGCACCAAAAGCTATGCGGTGTGCCACATGACGGGATGCAAACATTAGTTGGAATGGGCTGGATCATGCAATTATTTGGAAAGAAGCTGCTGAGAAGAATAAATAAAAAAGGACGAATACCTGTGCGGATCATAGCTTCCTTCATCTTTACTTCCTGATGTAGGAAAATACAAGAGTAATGGTTTATTAAGTTCTGGAAGCAACTGGAAAAAAAAATTCACAATGTTCCTGGCACCATGCAGTCACAAAAGTTGTCTCCCTTATGGGAATGGGCGCCAACCTGCCTCTTTCCCTTTTTAAACAGTTTAAGTAATCATTGTCAATGAATAAATATGTTAGTGTAGAGAATGTTTTGTTGGGGTTGTAGGCAACTCATGGACAGATATGGACCTGAAGGTATTGGGGGGGAGGGGGGGGGGCGGTGTAAAAAAAATGCCTAATTTTGAACAAAAAAATCCAACATAAAAAGAATATAACTATATACTGTTATGAGCAGGTTAGTTCCCAGCACTTTTATAAGTTAAGTCTAGCCGATGTTAGCAAAGAAGCAATCGCCGGAAAAAGCCAGGTTACTGTACGTGAATTTATAGTCCCAGAAACAGAAAAATCACTAAACCCCACACATTGTATGTAGTGATAGAATAAGTGAAGATTCACATGGTATTGATACACATGCATTCAAAATCCCATGTATTGCAAAACACACAAAACCAAAACAGTAGAGAGAAAGATGATTTCTATATAAGTGAACAACAAAATAGTTCAATTACCTGTCTCAAGTCCTTTGGGCCTTGGGTTGCATTGTTTATGACCTTGACAACTTCTATGCTCCATCAGTTGTATATGAAGCTGGTTCAGAAGACCCTTCTCTATTGTATGGACAGTATTCGTTAACTAGGATTGAAAATAATAATAAGGGTCACATGCCATGGTATATTTGGTAAAACTGAAGTAAAGGAGGGAATGAGAGATACTTGCTTCTTTGTCAGTTCTATAGCGGGCATCCAAAGATGGCTACTGCATGCCATAAAATGGTTATTTGGACTAACTATACCAAGGCCAGCATTGCAAGGTGTTGCCATCTTCTCTCCTTAAGGCTTTAGTGCATCATGCTCAAAGAACGTACCTGGTAAGGGTCTGTGTTCATGTCAAAATATTCCAGGAATCCAGTTGCAAATTCACAGAACAGAAAGTTGTGAGTATCATTGATAGTTCTTAGGCACCAATAAGTGTTATTATTAGAACTGGTGCAGGCGCAGAACGATCCCACTGTAAAAGAAATACAACTTTGTAGGTGATCAGACATTAGAAAATTCACAATGGATAGATATTTAACTCACACACAGTTTAGTGAGTAAGGCCATATTACTTTTTTGGATGGCACTCTTACGGCATCACAAATAAGCATATAATATTCCTAAAAATGCACAGCTGTACACCATATATAACTACCTATAACTTCAATAGCAATTTTTCTGCATACGTTTGTTAGATTGCCAATAATTAGAGAAGTACTTAACGTGACATATATTATCTGGGTAAATATTTATCACATTCCAGGTCACTTAGCCATGTGTCAGAGGTCCTTAAACACTATTGAATTTCTTACTTTTAAACAAACCTTACATAATTTTATAAAATAAGTTTAGAACTTCAGCGTTGGGTTCGACAATACAAAAAGTATAGACTGACATCCGCTTCGAAGTTAGAAGTAACAAAAATGTGTTGCTAGTGGTTTTCCAGTGAAGCCCTTTGCAGTCTAGAACATAAGAACAAGCCATTCTTACAATTCCAGAAAGGTGCTGTCTGCCAGTGGTTGTTATCGTGAGTAAAGCAGGTCAGTCCGGGAAGACTGCATTCTTCTCCTTTCTTTTGACGTTTCTTCTCTTTCCTTTCCTTTTTCTTTCTCCTGTTGTCTTTAAAAATCTGAAGCTTATTGTCCACTTCCTGAGCAACTTCCCTATGAGAAAAAAATACTTTATTTCAGTATGCTGATCACTAAATCATACCTAATAAAGAAAAATATACAGTATTATGTATGCATAAGATCATTATATATATATATACACATATATACACACACAGTATTTTAAATGGGAGTGACACTTTTTCTGTGCCTTTAAGCAAGCGCCTGTAGGAACTTCCAGATGGCGTGAAGAGTTTCAGAGCGGATTTTTACTCAACAGTGTCATACTCAACAACATAACTAACCGAATCCCTAAGAGTGGTAGATCTATTGTTGATAATTTTGTATTGCCCTGTGAGATAGTTAAGGAGAAGAATATGGAGAGTTATGAATTATAAAGAAGGACAGGCAGTATGGTGGTGCCCATTTAGCTGAGGTTTAGTTAAGAAGATGGCAACAATGTAGAGTAGATGTAAGCATTTCTGTTTGGACGGACATTGAAGGCTTTATACTTTTACAATTGTGGGTATTTTACACCCTACAACGAGGTTAGTGCTCAATGTTCAAGCCAAAAGAAAAAGCTTCCAAATGACATTAAGTATGCCCACACTGCATTAATCAATGGCTGTTTTCTTCAACAAATAAATGGTGTATTGTGTTCCAACAGACCCATGTACCGTTTCAATGCCAGGTGGCGGCAGCCTCTATACAAAGTAATGGAAAGTGGAAAACAGAGGTGTGCTTGGGTATTTCACACCGACTATTCCGAGAAAATCAGCCAGTGCATCTTACTTCACTTATATTTTATTATTAGTTTGCTAATTGATTTATAAAGCGTCAAAATGTCCAGCAGAACAGTGGCACTTAACATTTTATGGACATATAAATATCATTATAAAAATATTGTTTTTGCGAGAACCTATCCTAGTTTCCCAGCAGATTAAAGAGGTATATTTCACCCTATCATGGTGGCTGTAAAAGTACTCATTCGGAATGTCCATAGTATATAAGAAGGAGAGCTAGTAGTAGACCACATGGAACTCCAGGTGAATAATTTGCGGACACCCACACATTGTTTAGAATGATATTTTGCCTAGCAGTATATTGTACTTAAAAGTAATGACTTTTATGGCCCCTAACCAGACCAGTGGGCCTGGTAGTTTGATTTGAACTGATCAGATGTCTGCACTGAAGCTTTCAGTTTCTGAGAGATCCTTACACACTCAATTCAAATAAAGTGTGTTTTCTTCACAACAAGAAGTCTTGATTCAGTGCAAATCAAAATACAAGATTTGTGGCATCAAAGCAAAATTGATCCCCCCCCCCAAAAAAAAAAACCTGAATGGCCTGGAACTCTACTTCATTTGAATGTGGAAGAGTTCTGAAATATGCAGTCAAGACTCTCATGGTTCAGAAGATGCTCCAAGATGGAAAGACGAGGAATCTAACTTGTTTGAGAACTCGTTAAGGTGCTATCCCAACAGACTAAGGGCTGTGAGGAAGGCGGGGGAAGGACATAATAACTACAGACATGTGCAAGTAAAGTTTTACATCCACTGCATTTTTCTTTAAACTCCTAGGCCTAGCAAATTGTTATTTTCCCCCGTACATGAAAACATACCAAAAAAAAGCCTCTCCTACGCCAGTCTCCACTATCATTTGCTCACCTCTAACTATTCAAAGAACATCTTCTACCCATCAATAACCAAGTATTACCAACTAGAAGAATATGTAAGAGATTAAAATCTATTGTGCTTACTTAAATGGGTGTATGTGGCCCTTAATCTTGTCCTGAACTTTCATGCCTTTCTCTTTCTTGTAAAATCTGGAAAATAAATGTTTGTTGAGTTGTGTTAAAGCTCAGTTTTCATGTGTGCGAGTTTGCAGCAACACGTGAAAAAAAAACAGGTTAAAGAACCAGTATAAACGAGACAGTGGCCGTATCTATCACACGTGCTAGAACTCTGAGACTGGCGGAGAGTAATGGTTACTAAATTCCATTAACGGACTGCTTCCTGGACACACATGAATTTTGCAGCCCAGGAAGCAGTATGAAAACCTAATGATTTTCTTCTTGCTCACTCTATAGTGTGTATTAATCTTTGGCCGTAGTAAGATTTTTTAGTTCTAAAGAAAAGGGTGCACATTTCTTCTAAATACATGAATTCTAACTAAAACATAATAATAATAACATTAATGTACTGGGTGAGCCTATAAAGAACCACCTCCCAATACACATACTCAATACATAGATATGGTCACTGCTCACCCTGGTTTGCTGCAGTCACATTCGTCAGGCTTTCTTCTTTTAAGATGACCTCTTACTTCCCTTAAGTTTTTTATTTTGTCCTGGAGGGCTTCAATCTACAGGAAAAGATTAAAGTGGTTTAGTTGAAGTCATTCATTTTTTAAAGTCTGCCATCTAACAAAGCCTTTACACAACATTTTACTGAATGGAATACACACACAGACACAAACTATGAATATATATATTATATATATATATATATTATATATATATATATATACACACACACACAGTATATTTTACTTGTAAAGCATCAGCAGATTCTGTAGCACTATCACAATAAGGGAGACTAGGGTTGCGCTAAAGTGGGAATGGTAATGTTTAAGTGTATGGTTCAAGTGTGTGTTAGCATGCATATGTGTGAGCATGAATGTGTCTCTTAATATGGAGTTAAGAGTGTGTGTGTTAGCAGATGGTGCTTGTGTGTGTATGAGAGTGTCACAGAAAGTTATTATGCATGTTATTATGTGTGTGCTTTTATGTTAGTGGGTTGTGGGGGTGCCAAAGAAATACTGCCCCCAGACGCCACTAACCCTAGGTTTTTTAATATATATATATATATATATATATATATATATATATACACATACACACACACACACAGTTTAGTGCCCATTGTTAGAATAATTAGCAATCTAGCATACCTCCTTGTCAATATAAGCTTTGTGGTCTTTCCAGGCTTTACTGGACTGGTAAAGTTCCCGTTCACAGTGCACCGTGTCATTGGTAAGAATATAGCACCTGTGACAAAAAAAACAACAAAAAAACTGAAAATATATACTGTTACCACATTCCCATATAAGCCATATATCTGAAGAATATCGAGAAGAATAATTTTCACCAGTAAACACAACCCCTCTACACACGCTCAGGTGTAATCAGCTCTATAGCACTGTGCTTTGTCAATGGGACAGTAAGTCAAATCTCATTAACTGCTTAGCTCCTGGACAATATACAAAGTGAGACTTAATGGACAGCATGTGGTCCCTCACCGAGTGCGAGTTCCCCAGGGAACAGAAAGTTCAGTTTAATTTGCACTCCATAAAAATTTCACATGAAAAAAGCCAGGCTCACGTCAAAAGGGAATATTTTCTATGTAAGCCAGTACAACGGTGTTACTGTGAATGACAGTAGGTTACAAAATATTTAGTGCAACCTGCAGACAAAAAGCTATTCATGGCGTGCCAGCGGCTTCCTGTCTAACTTCATAAGGGTGTTTGCTTAGTCACTTATGTACGACCAAGGAGCAGATTCCTTTCAAATGAATTGGATACCATTTTAAAATGGTGTAAAAGAAGCACAATGTTTTATACGAGTAGACCACAGTTTACAGCTGCTACCTTCCGACTGTATTGCCAATGTTTTCTGCAATTAAAAAAAAACAAATTAAAGGCAAATTTATTTTTCTTAAGCCTACCAAATACTTGTCCCTGTCTGGTATGGACCACTCAAAGGTTCGACTGGACTTCTATATGTATACGGGAAACCATAGTCTTACATATGAGCGCTCTCGGGAAAAATGGTCAAGTTCCAAAGCCAGCAACTCTGTTAGACTCCTGACTAGTACTGATATATATCTTTCCTATAGCCAACAGATCTCTAGCCATGAGCGTAATGGGGGGAAAACATAATTGTGAGGTCTAATGACCAGAGCGTGCCACGCATTGGGCTGTTTTTTACATTTGTTAGTATAGCCCTTAAGCAATGCTGGAAAATATGGTACTATAAAAGCAATATTAATATTATTATAATAATAAAGTTACATTTGTATCTCCAATTTTTAAAAAAAAAGGTAAAAAATAAGTAACACTGAAAATAAGAATTGCAAGGAACAAATGGAAAATAAAACTAAAGTTTGGTTGAGCTCCCAACTGGTATGATTACACATGAAGAATTACTTGTGTGTGACTTTGACAGATGCAGCCTGGCTGGCACTCATCACTCCGTCAGCTAACATGAGTTCGTCCTCATCAGGCTCCCCCATTAGGTCTTCATCTTCCTCCTCTTCTTCATCATCATCTGTATCTTCTCGTGCCTCCTCATCCGATGTATAATGCCTTTTGGCGATGCTTTTTGGCTTTAAATCTTGCAGGTTCTGTACATCTTCCAAATGTATGTCATAGATTTCCCCTTCAAATTCTACAGACAGGGCGCGTACATGGCGAGTGTGGACAAAGCGAGGATTGAATCCTGCAACAGAGGAATTTTTTTTTAGAGCTGCACCATCAACATGTATTTTATCTTTTTCGGATCACTTCCATTTACTACGAGTTACCCTGATTCTGTTTTTTCTGTATTCAGACCCCAATATTTGCATGAAGGAAGATGGATGTAACAGACACATTATAATTTAGTGTCATTGTTATATCTCATTGAAGATATTTTATTTGTCATCTATTATGGGAGCTACACATACCCCTGCTAGAAATAAAATCCAATCCATCAGTAATTCCTTTATGTCTGATGGAGGTTCTTTCAGTGCTACACAGAGCAGCTGTACACTTTCATGTCAGAGCTCTGAGCATCTGGCGGCCTTTCATCAACCAGGCTGACCCTTGTCCTTAACTATGCTCTAAACATCAGAAGAGGCAATTACCTTAATTGAAAAATAGCCTCAATAAAAAAAACAGGTTTATTCAGCAAACATACAGCCCCAATATACCACATTAGCTGTAAAAAGAACAAATACGAGGGACTGCAGATTGGAGACCTACAAGCCAGGATCAAGCTCAAAGTTGAAAGAAGGATCCCCGTTACATGGAGTATGTGAGTGCTAGACTTTTACTAAATCCCAGCTCGAACTCCAGACAGTGATATTAATATCCATGTCAGCAATGTGGACCTCTAAGCAATAAATCAAGATCGTAATAAATAATTCTTGCACATACAAGAACCCCCCTAGGGGGGTTTCACAGGCAAATCAAAACTTACTCCAATAACCTGCATGAATCACTATTAAAACCTATCCTACGAAAAAGGAACCACACAGAAAAGTGTGTACAAAATGTTTACTTATGTTACTATTATTCCATAAAGCCACTAGGGGGCTCCATGATATAATACATAATATTCCTCTAAAAAACGTGTAACATTTCTTTGAAACATCTGTCTACAATTTACAAAATAATTGAGTTTATTCATAAATAATGATACCACTTAAATACTAATTTTAGGACTAATTGTGGTTTCAGACACTAAACAAAAGTCTGAAGCCTGAAGTCTTAGGTGAACTATGTCTCCACACCAGCCCCAGGCATGCAACTCCCTACTACAATAACTCAACCTTGTGGAGGAGTCCCCAGTCAGCCATATACCATATACAACTAACCAGGTTGTCTATATGGTGGAGTCAGGCCTACTGGTCAACCAACATAGGAATGCCAAGGACCTTTTCTTTACCTACATGAAAACGTCAAATATTTGGTTAAAATAAACATCTGAAATGCTTACTTTTAGCACTGGGATTTCTCAAGAAAAGTTTTTTTTTCCTTTGATTTTTGCTTGTTCTGTAATCCGTTTCATCGCACACGCACTCCTTGTGTTTGCTTCCATATCGCCTTGAATTTATACTTCGCGTTCTCTTCCTTAATCCCACCGTGTCTGTGGGTCCCTTACATTTATGAATGCGAAGCTTTCCTGAAACATCTTCAATACATTGCCATTTCTACAAGAAATCACAAATAAAGAGATTAGTCACCAAAACGTACACTAAAGTAAAAAAAGGCTATATTTCAGGAATAATTTAATTTACTTGTCATTTCTAAGTTACTATGACATACATAGCCGTATAGTGTAACTGAGGAACAGGAAAGGATTTACAGTCTAGATGCACAAAATCAAAAATGTCAGGTGTTTGTAGCAGGACTTCTGCGTTAGGGGATCATGGTTAAATGCGGGACCACAAGAAGGACCATCTACCTCCAAATCTATTGAAGCACGCAATCTCTGTTTTAACATGTTGCGACTTGGCCAAGTGGGAGCTGTGATCCAAGCCTGTGCTGCAAAAGCAAACTTTCATCAAAGCTCCGTGGGCTGATCATGGGAGAGCCTCTGTTGATTTCTTTTTTTATTTAAAAAATATGGCCTTATATGACATTTCCAAATATTCTATGTACAGATGAATTTTATAAACAGATATTATAAATACACGCCTAGCAGTCGGTTCCAGAGAGGAACTGGAAGCAGTCATTTATTTTCCATGTAGATTAGCGAGTCCAATACTGTTTTACTTTCCTAGTGACGTATAGCGGGTTGCTAGAATTAGGTAAACGCAACATCAAAAACTGAGTAATGTGATAAGGGATGACATTGTTTGTAATTTCTTATTGAAATATATATTATTTACTTGGCATAAAAGGTCACAGCTACGACGACAAATGATATAATGTATATACATGGCCAAACCGCAAAGAAAACTACAACAAAATACTGTGGCCTAATATTCACAGCACGGTGTGAGGCACAAAAAAAAGAAAACTCTGGCGCCATCGTAACAAACTCGCCATTGAAATGAAAACTCCTGTTATCCGGCTTAGACTGGCCCAAGCGCCATTAGTGGTTCTTCAGAATATTTTCTTCATTTGAGTTGAGGAGATTGGTAGGAAGAGGGTCCCAGTTTGCCAAGTACATAACCGTTGGGTATCTAATGCCGCCAAAGTTCAAAAACAAGCAAGGTCGCCCTCCAAAAAGGACAAAAATCAATCATGACTCAATAGGCAGTCAAAATAAAATCCCTGCATGGACGCCACTTAAGGAATAATGGGTACGCTTGGATAACATGCATGTTTCAAGAAAGAAATCTAGTTTAATCTCCACAGCGACTGCAGTGACCACCTCTATAGCACTTAAGTTATTTCATTTAAAGGGGATGATGTTTCCGCCTAATTAAGAAATAAATTCTACTGAAATCAGGATAGAAAACAGTCACCAAGTACGGTATTTTTATTGTACTTGAATAAAATAAAAAAATAAAAGGACTAAAACGAAGGGGGGGGAGATCTATTAACAGGTACCAGTAAGCCTTAAGTCTTTATCTTATGATATTCATAGCAAAATTGTATGTGAATGCAAATATGATTTAGTTTTTAAATCTATTTTACTATTTTTATATAATACTATTATACCATATATGTATGACTTTTACTGGAAGTTTCCTGTCTTATCAAAATGTTTATATCTGGTTATATGGTTGTCTCATCTCTACCTCCAGAGCTACTTAATGTCAAATGCTTTTTTGTAGCGAGAGTACAAGCATCAGATGAGAGATGACCATCAAAAACCATCAAAAACAACATCTACGTAGTCTTAGCTCAAACTCATGCAGTCTCCTTTATGAGATCAAGTTGAACTCAAGTCTTACAGTCAGACGAAGAGTCTATCCTACCTACAAATTCAGATGTTTAATGTAAAACTGTCAACTGAATGCTAACCACAGGCATGAAAATTTAATATAGGTCTGAAACAGAGACGTCAGCACAGCCTCTGATGTTTCCCAAGTATATGTGGAAACATCACTCTACTATACACCAGACTCGCAGAAGTGTCTCACCTCCAATATTATTTTACCACCATCAGATCAAGAGATAGTCGGGCACAGTATATTTATGTATGGTGTTTCAGGCAGGAACGGTCAACTCAAAAGGTCGACACATTTGCTTGAAAGAATAATTTAGTATGTACCACATTCGGTAGACCACAATAAAGAGTACCAAAATCCACAATTTCACACACAAAAAGACTAATTTGTCTTTTCAGTTTCATTAGCACTATAGATTGATTAGAGTTGTAAAGAAACATGTCCTATAGAACCCAAGAATAATTAAATTTATGTGGTTCTTTGTCAATGCGTCCCTAGAAAACAGATGTCCAGACCAGAGTGCTGATGAATGAATCAGCTCCAGCCTTTTCATTCTTCAAATGGCAAATACTCCCTTTCATGAGCATATGCATACTCTGTGTTAAATAGATAAAGGGCAAAGGAAGTGGTTCCTCTCCTCTTATGTAAACACCGCTCACCCAAGAAAGACGAAGGTTCCTTCATTGAAAATACCTTGTTAATACTGAATTATATTCGAGAGCGAGTATTTTTGTGTATTAAATTTCACATATGCACTAATTGCTAATAGATTTTAGACATATTTCAACTTGCCAATATCATCTGCACAAGAAATACTGTGGGTGGTTTTGCCAAGAATGCTGAAGTTCAGCAAATTATCTAATGGATTGTAGGAGGTGAAGGAAGGTCAAGAATTCACTCTGTAAATAAATGCTTTATAAGGTTTTAGATTTGCATAATTACCAATATTAATCACAGCGAGCACAATAGACATGAACAATTGCCTTTACAATTATTTGTATTACAGCGGATGTGGAAGACACTATGGTATACGAGTCAAACTGTGTGTAGTCTGCTCCATAAAGGCTAAGAGAAGCTCCGGCATGATGCTATTATGTTAGAGTTGCCTATTATAGGGGAACTTTAAAGTGTTGCCTGCTCCCTAAAAACCCTGATTAGTCACCGCAGGCTTATTGTAACTGTCCAAAATCAATAGGGTCCTATGGTAAACGAACAAATCCCTAAGGGTTTTCGGTTCAATAACCTTACAACGCTACGGACATGTGGGTGTACACTATATCTGTCCTTAAAAAGCAGACCCATAACTATTTTTTTTCTTTGTGAAATTTGTAGTATTTGGTGGTCCCCTCTTGCATAAAAGGGGTTAAACGGCTGGAGATTGGGTAACCTGCTCTGAGTCACAGTCTAGATAATGGAGGAAGGTCTGTCTGGGACATGACTGCCAGTATCTCACGCACCATCTGACACCTCCACCTCACAATCCCAGGCATCTGTGGTTTTGTGCAAAATCCACAGCTGGTCATAGACTGGAAGTTTACAAATGTACAGTTGGAAAGATGTTTATTTTATGGGGGGAAAAAAGCAAATCAGATGCCTGAGCCAAACCAGGCTTCAATTCCTTTTGTCAGATGCATTAGCAAGTCCTATCCAGATACTATACTGATTTAACAAAAACACACAAAAATCTGAAATAATGCAGACACATTTACACGCTGTAGAAATGATCATTTATATCCAGTACAACTTAGGGGTCTATTGACGAGCCAACAGTTTCCGAAACATAAGAGGTTGGTATCAGTCATGTCCCAGTAAGTGCATTATTTACAATGCACCCCAAACCATTTAAATGGGTGGAAACCTTTATGTTTATACAGGTGGCAGCCGCGGGGAACACTTGAATCAGGGGTGCCGAGCAGTGGTCTGAAGGGGTAGCAGGCCCAGGGTTGCTCTACTAGGGGCAGATTGCCTAATCTCCCCGTCTCTCTATTCTCAGGGCTCAGGATGTTTGCTGGGCATGAATGTAACCCAGTGTTCTACAACCTTAAAATAATATCATGAATAGCATGTATAGAAGCATGTGTTAATGTATGCTGTAAATAAATATTATTCTCCTATATGCCTATTATCATTTTCACAGCTAGAAATAGGTCACAAAGATGCATTAAATGTCCAAGAAAACCCCCACCCCGAGAAATACCTCTTCAGAGGTTTTATGACACTGTTGACATTATGGCGCATCTGGAACTGTATACTCAGGTCACCAGAATACAACTATATTTAATCAAATAAAGCAATTAATGAAAGGTAGCAAGTGGTCTTTTGAGCACAAAAATGATACGTCAGCAAAGGTGGAAACGAATATTTTTAAGCACTTACATGTTATACGCATATATATGCCTAAACGATAATCTCTGTGAAAGGGCAGGCTCTACCTACTAATCATTCTTTTTACAAATAGGAGATTCTTTCCCCTCTGCAATAAGCTGGCTATTGGGTCAATCCCACGTTAATCTGCTACGGAATTTACTACAGCAACCTAAATCAGACATAATCATAATGGCAGATGGCAGGTAATACGTCAATCTGAAAGGGGAAACGGCATAAAGCAACCATTTTCATTACAAGTGATTCAGATTTCACCTTATTGCACATTCATTAAGGAGTAAAATTAATCCGTCGATCCATGCCCTCCAATACAATAACATCTATTATGATGGTTTTGTTCTTTACATGGATCGCAGTATCATATTCACACACCTTGCACCACACATAAGCTACCTGCATAATGTTTTCACTGCCTTCAAACGCTGTCTTTCACTCTCTCTCGTCCTCCTTGTTCTCTCTCTAGCTCTCTCATCCATTTCATGTTATTTTAATGGACACAATTTGCTTTTCTTTCAAGAACATTCCAAAGTGACCCAAAACTTTTGAACAGTAGTGTCTATATCCCTATAGCTGGTTGAGCTGCCACAGGTTATCAGGAAGGGAGGTGTTGACGCTTCAGTTGAGCCAGTCTAAACACCTTTCTCCTTCTATTCACACCTGGTGAGCAAGTAGCATTCTACGGCCGGCTTGCCCACCTCTACATGGTTGTATGGAACGGATTCTTACCTGCCCTGGCTGCTTGCACGCTGTCTGGTATCGAGGTTGTTGGCACAGTTCTCTGACACGCTCATATTTTGGCAAGTGGTTAGACTGCGGTGGGGTGCTCTTCGTTTGTTCCTCCTTCTTTCGAATAAATTTTCTTTTGCGGAAGAAAAACAATACATTACAAATGAAACTGGCAGATACAGCGATATAATAATTTACTGCATGTATACTGTCATAGGTAATATACACATAACTGGAATACAACTCTGATTACACACAGCCTACACTGACAGCAATTGAAATAGACTTTATTTATAGTAGGTTCATTGATTTAATTCCTTGAATTACTGTTACACACATACTAGTATCCCCCCCCCCCCCCATTTTGAAGAGGCCAAGCATGAACCTCCATAGGTGACGGCCGAATTAAGTCAAACTTTGCAAGCATGGGTGGCTGTTCTTAATCTTAATTCAGTTCTATATATTTGCACCTCACAGAAGGTGTTTTATCAAAAGAGATTCATACACCCCCATTAAGCAGGCCACTGTCAATGTATGTTTTGAAAGGGAAATATTTAGGCTGTCGGTACATGTAAATCAACTGTAGTATTGAGGTTGTATAGAACTACAAAAAAAAAAGTTACCCTCTTTCTACGAGGAATGTATCTCGCCAAATCTTGCTTTTCTTGGTTGTTCTTAACCTGGAATGAAAATATAGATTTTAGAATAAAAGGCACAATGTCTTTTCTTGTACGCGTAGTGTAGTTGAAGAACTCGCTGAATCTAAGTATTTGTATATTGAATTTTATGCACATAAGTGCTTATTTGCGCAGAACTGCTGAGAATTGTGGAAAAGGCAGCATCTGATGAGTCGCAGAGTTAAAAAGTCCATCAAACTAGCATCCATTAAAACCGAATTTAAGAACAAAGCGCATCTGGCATTGAAGACACTTGGATAAAAACAAATGACTATACCTGTTTCCTGGTCTTTCTATGTCCATCAAGGGCAAAATGGACTTGCCATCCACGTCAGGTGGGGCATCCAGTCCAGCAATATCCAAAATGGTGGGGGCAATATCTAAATTTAGCACAATCTGCGGCACACTACAAAACAAAAGACGGAAAACACTCGGGTGAATGGAAAATTATTTTTCAAGATAACAGGTTAATAAAAGTGCTATCACCCCTTAATTTACATTAATACTGTAGAGGAGTTAAATGATTCCCTGCTTGGCTCGCACGCGGCCCATAGACATTATAACAATCCCGTACGCGTCAACCAGGGCCCCAACAAAGTCATCCTACAGCCTTCTATGTGCACTTAAAATAATAAAGTAATTACCGGTATATAGTAATAGCATAGTATAGCATTCAACTAGCAGAAATCAAATGATTAACTAAATATTCCTTGGTTTATCCCGGAAAAATTCTATTATATAAGAAGGAACATCACTCCAAGCAGCCAGGCACATTAAACAATCCCACTGGCACTAAGAAGGATAATTTGTTAGCAAGCCAGCTGGAAGCCAGAAAAAAACATCCACGAAATTTTATAAAACAGCCGGTCGGAACTGTTTGTGACCCCTTTGACTATACTGTTGGAGACTTTCTACCCCAGTAATTGTTCTATCTCTCTGCAGACCACCACGGGCAGGATCCGATTACAGAATCAGTTTGATCTTCCATTGTGGTATACGCACAGCTCAGAGATATCCTGAAGAGGACATAGAACAGACTTTTTCACATTGAGAACGCTGGCGCATGGTTCCAGAGCAGCTGTGCTAGTCTGCTCAGAATCATTTATGTTACTGCTGTGGCTAGCTTTGCTCCAAAAGACAAAAATTAAAAGACAAAATGATTTTCTTTGTATAAACAAATTGCTTAAACAGACGGGAGTTGACGATTTCCAGGAGAATGATTTAACATAATAACCCGATCGCACAGAAATGCAGCAACTGTAAAGCAGACATAAGGAGGACATACACTGATCCCGGTACCACGTTCGGTCCACGAACAAAAAAGGGAACCCGAATATCGAAGTCATACGGCATAGACTTTCCTTTCACCAGCCCAAACTGCCCTATGTGATAGCCATGGTCTGCTGTGTAGATGATATAGGTGTTGTCCAATTCTTCAATTTCAACTAGCATATTATACAACTGAAAGGCAAAAAAATAAATACAAATCTGCAAAAAAAAATCTACTATGTATATACTTAGAAATCTCATTTTAAGGATCGCCGTGAACATAAAACACTAGTAAAATAAAAGGTAACTTTGTCTATTATTATAACTATTACGATTTCCCATTACAGATCGATCCAGTTCAGGTGAGAACCCGGATATACCACATTATACCGTTTATCTATTCTTTTAGACCTTTAAAATCATTATAGGCTGTGGAAATACTACGTAGGTTCAAAAATCCGTATGAAACGTAATGTTTGTGGGACTTGGGTACCCAACGTATTTCTCTCTGTACAATTTATGCCGTGCCCAAGTACGACATAAAGTCATACAACATCACACTAAATCCAACAGAAGTAGCGGTAAATTACTTTCACAGCATATGTTTTTGCACATAACGGCACACGTTAGGAAACTTGAAATTTTAGGAACATATTTTGGGTTTTTACTTAAAATGTAACTCTTTAAACACTGCTCGTTCCTGGGGCACATGTGTGTATTTGCAGCTTTACCTTTTGCATCGAGTCATCAACAGACATCAGGGTCTGTAGTCTCTTCCGGTGCAGAACGTTTGTGAACTCCATGTGAATAGGCAGCATGGCACCCGTGTACTGCATGATCCAGTGCTTGTCCATGTTCGGGGCATAGTTATAACTGGGTGTTCTGCAAAATTAAAATGCGATATTTACTCCATGAGAATGTATAGGAAGCAGATGATTATGGATTACTAGCTTGGCACAAAGTTTAATGGAACAAAACAGGTGAGCCATGAAGGTTACATACCCAATATCATTAGATCAATGTTCATTCATTAAGATGATGAATTAAATTTGGACTTCAAAGCTGCCTGTGTGAGGTATTTCTCGGGCTCAATTTTAAATACTATCTATCAAAAATATGATCAAATATAAAATCAAGATAATTAACGAAATGCCAACCAAGCTGTACAAAGAACATCTATAGCTATAGATGGCAGATCATTGAGGACATCTGTATAGTTTCTCTGTATTTGGAAATCCCCACATTTGTTTAATTAGTATTTAATAGGAGATTAATCACCGTCATTAAGTTAAGTTAATGCAATGCTAAAACGCATGCCCAAAAGGCGAAACAATGGTCAGACTAGATGGGCCAAATGCTTCTCACCCGCCATCAAGTTCTGCAAGCATGATATAGTCTGGGACACTTAATTATGAAAGATATGTATTTAAATACACTGCACCAATATTCAACCATTAGGGTTATTGGCCTATTCTAAACCTTGGTTGTACAGGGAGCAACATGCAGAGTCATATTTGCACCATTGAGATCTTTATATCTAATGTACGGCCTTGAGCTGAGCTGCATAAAAAAAAAAAAAAAAGTATCCAGATCCAAAAATTGGTGGAAAGTAGCATTTTCTGCCCCAGAGTATTCTGGGTGTGTTTTATAAGAGCAATTTTGTAGATGAGGAAATGTTGGCCAAGCTGAGCATTGGAAGGTGGACCAACAAACAAAGCTTCCATTCTATGCAATACATTCTAAAGTTGTTACAATATAAATGTTCCATTTTGTCTGCCTCTTGCATGTGTTTGGCAGATTTTCCTGGTAAAGTAAATCCTTTATGTGGTATTTATTTTTATAAAAAAAAAGTTGTTCCGTGGGAGCGCGGAAATAACTTTCAGAAGAAACTCATTTGTTAAAGAAAATGCTCCACCTTAAAGCAAATGATAATCACATAATCAATGATTATGTTGCACCATAGATCACCAAGTGAGCATGTCAACATTATATTGAGCTTCCATAGCTCCAAACACACATTATTATTATTTATTGTTTTATATAGCGCCATCAAATTCCGTAGCGCTGGACAAAGGGTAGACAGGACATAACATGTAGTATATAACATAACAATTTGACTGATAGAACAACAGGTGAGGAGGGTCACCAAACTCTAACTCATACATTTACCATTGAAAGTTTGACACTTAAATCATCATCTGGATGAAATGAAAACTGATATTGTATATTTGAAATTTAATTTCTTAGTTTAATACCTTAAATACCTACATTATTCAAACATTCTATAAAGGAACATCTTTTCACACATTGGATAGCTTGACTTGGCTGCCAGAATACTTGGAGAAGATTATCACTTGGAAGAAACTTATTGGAAAGCATCATTTCTTTCCAATTTCTGGAGCCAATGACATTTAAAATGTTGTAATTTCACAACCACAGGACTCCCAAGGAAGGGTGGAAAATATAATTAAAAGTCGGGCAAAATACTAAAACCTGACTCACTGAGATAAGAAAAAGAAAAAAAAAAGATTTAATTGATTTTAGAATAACTCTTTCAGACACAATGAGAAAAACTACATAAAACTTAAGTTTCCACAGGTTAACAAATTGACCTAAAGAAATGATGGCATGGTCCCATAATTTGAAAATCTAGTGTTTGCTAGAAAGGCATTGATATTTTTTATACATATTAGGTCTACCAAAATCACCTTGCAGTGCATTGTACATCTCAACGCTGGGACAGCGAAGGGGCCAAACAAATAAGTAGACAGAAGAGGTTAAGATTACTATGGTCTAAGGTGGTCATAAATAAATTAGGTCAGCATGAGAAGAAGTGGAAGGCCAAGGACTGTAATTGAGATAAATGGCATAGTTTAAGGTGGAACTTTCACAAGTTTTTTTAAGAAGAACACAAAAAGAAAAAGGCTTACAATTATGACAGTTATTTGTAATAAGTTATCGGTTTAGGGAGGATGATTTCTTCATGACGACATTCTTTTACACCGTCACGAATGTGTCCTATCCCACTTCACCATGAAACCATGGTCAGGATATATAAATTAGTGCAGAATATGCTTATATATTATATTTTGTTAGTTGTGATTGGCAATTAATTTTATGTTTGGGAAATCTTTTATGTTGTATTGAATAATGCACGGCTTTTGTAAAACACGACAGTAAAACATGCATTCAAATTACAAATGATAAAAGACTCTGACATAAGATATCATTCATTAATAAGTAAATATATAAGACACCAAAAACCCTGCAGACGGGGAAAGTCAATGCCGAGAACAATCCATTAGATCTGCTACCTGCGCTAAAACTTTACTTGGCTATTGGAAAAAAACCATCACACGGTGAATTAGTCAGGCTGACACTAGACAGATACAATTCCTCGTCACCATTGAGAGTTCTTCCACTAATTATGGAAATAAATCTCTCAAAACAATCAGCGAACCCTGAAGGAAGCATAGTGTTTCAAAAGCGGCAGCAATCCTAAAGAAACATTTAACCGATCTTGGCCCAAGTTTAAGATTTTATGAGGTTTTTTTCTACTGTAAAAAAAAAAAGGATGCAGTCATTCTTTTCTTTTTACTATACCAGTTGCAGAAAGAGTATTAATGATATTTTTAAAACATAGCACCATTTTTTTAAAAAAAATTTAAAAATAAAAACTAGTTTTTGGTGTTGCCCTTTTTCAAAGTCTTTCGTCAGACTACGACAGACCTAAGACGTTTTACGTCTGGGCCAGCTATATTCAACATGGCATTCAGATGTGTTTAACATTAATAATCATATAGATATTTGTTTATTTTAATTTTTGATTGTTTACTTCGGTAAAAGAAGGCAATTCATGTGATTGTAATAAATAATGTGCATTGTAAGAACGACTGAGCTTAAAAAAGGAAAAAATTTAATTTCTAAAAATCATAACTCAGAATCTGTTATTTTAAGAATATTAATATTTTGATTCTTTCCAGTCTTCACATGCAGCGCCCCTATAGAAGTACATTTTCATCTATTAGAGACAATGCTTGCCAATAGTTACATTATATTTTACATAATTACATGAAATGTAATTCTACGGAATAAAACAGACTCAGCTTAAAGACAAAAGTTAGATTTTTTATGCCAAAAATTACTATTATTTCTTCTACTCAAATGACTAAAGCAATCTTCATTGATTATTTAAAATTATTTAGAATTTTAAAATATTTTTGCCAAATTAACAGTACTTTTCTATGAAAAATGCACGTATCCCTATCAGGGAATGACAGCTTCTCATGAACTGTAGGATTATCAAAATTGTAGCCATACATAGATTTTTGTGATAGATTTCAGGATTGTATTAATAGCGTGTAACATACATCACCATTTTTATTACAAATGCAGCACAAATGTAATAAGGTCAAGTTTACAGCCACTGTTAAATTATAAATATTAGCCTTAAAATGAGAGGAAAACCAGATGCAATTATTATGATTAATCATTAGAAGAAAATCACAATTATACAACAAAACTGTACTAAAAATATTCTTAAAAATATGCTACAGAATACTGTCATAATTCCATTTCTGCCTGTAGAAGTACATATATTACATACGTTGGGAGTCAGATCCCCAAAAAATGTACATGGTGGAACATACACAGCACAGGTTCTATATTGGCTAGACAACAGTTCAAGACTGCATATATATATATATATATATATTATATATATATATATATATATACAATCACACATCACACATATATATCTATATATATAGATATAGATGTAATAAATAAGTAGAAACATAGAACAAATAAAAAAATAACATGAAGTCATTCTTGCTTTAAGAAAGTAAGTAATGCTAAAAAATATAAGATTTTACTTACATGTGTTGAGAAGCATTTGGGAAAAGCTCTGAAAACTGCGGAGCGGAATCTTCTGGCCCATGGGGTGCAGCGTGGCTGATCACCATCATTATTGGACGATGGGGATATATTTTCTTTGATAATTTAAAGTAACTAATACTGTCATTGGTAATCAAGTCGGTGAAATAGTCCTGGAAAGGTAAATAAAGGAAGAGATGTGATTTTTTTGCAGCTTACTAAGTATTGCTGTATCTAAGAGGTATTATACCAGATGGGTTTTTTTTGCTAAAAATAGTATATGCCTTTTTATAAAGGCGACCAAAGCGGCTCATAAAACCTATTAAGCTATAAATCATTTTAAAAAAATGTAAATTGAAAAAACATGAACGGAGTAGAAATATAATATAGATCACTAATGAGAAGGCGCGTATTGCCACCCTGATGAAATCCAGACGTATTTCCGGGCAACACCTATGTCAAGTGCCAAAGCAAAGCTTTGATATCCTGCAAAGCCTATGAAACGCTCTTAAAAAACGTGTCAGTGTGAAGCAAACTGATGATTAATGGTGTATGTATCATGTTCTTTTATTAAAGGCTGCTTCAAACAAAAACATGGTATTTTGAAGCTAAAAAAAAAAAGAAACAAGCTGAATATAAATTTGAACACTGCCTGAAAACGCTAAAGAAACGGGATTCTAGAATTTAAGTGAACCCCACAGAAATTATTTCAATATATACATTATATAATATTATATATATATATATATATAATATATAATATATAAAAATGGCTAACCTGCTTTGGTTGATCATTAATTAAAAGCTTAATTTATCTTATTTATATATGTTTATTATTTCTACTGCCAACCGCTGAATTAGAAATACATCTGATTGACCTGAAATATTTAGCCTTCTTTATTATTTTAAGTTGGGAAGAATCCAGTCTTAAGCTTTCCTTCTGCGATTTGGATCTGTAAAATTTTTTGACCCTGGGTACACTTGAAATGCTATTATCTACAATGCGATTACTAGGTTTGTTCAGAAGCCGACATTAAAGCATGCGGACCTCCAAATCAACCGACTTAACTTATAGCCACGATGGCTCGAGGAAATTGTGCGGCTCGGGGAAATTGAGGAAATTGAAGTAAAAAAAAAAAAAGGGGGTGAGGTGGGGGGAATGAATTTTTAAATTAAACCACCTGCCTGCAGATTCATGCAAACTGCATTAAGGGAAGGCTGAGACCATTCTAACAATTGTCAAGAACGTCCAGGAATCACGTGCAATGTATTTAGGGTTCAAACAGCTGCGAAGCAGCGCCTAAGGGACAGGACTCCAGATATATAGCAGCACCGACTCAAACAACCCAGCTGTAGTCTCATTTTAACTCTTTCCATGGCAAACTAATGGTAAAAACGATTAGGCGATATATGACCATTTATCTTTTTCCTACCGAATTAATTAGGCTATTTACCCCTTTATAAGGCAAGGTAAAAATAATTCATGCAAACTGTCTCAGGATTCCTGGAAGATTCACCTGCAAATGTATAGAATCACATACCAAGGATGTATGGTAGCATTGGTGGGAACCTGGTGATATAATCTGCACCATAGTAAATAGGCGGAGCTAATTTATGCTAATTATGCGAGTTGCACACAGTGGGTGGCGCTTTGGGGCAGTGGGTGTGGTAATTTTGATCACGGTGCTGCTAAGGGTCCTTCTTCAAATGTTGGCAGCTATGCCCTGCATACACGCTCTACAATTTCCAAAAACTGCCCACGAAAAAAATCATAATTTAATAAATCTTAAAACGAGGGGGTTCATTTCAGGGGCCTATTATTCAGAAATAGTTATTTTTAATCTGTTTAACTATTTATAGAAGGTGAGAGGGAGAGCGTTACACAGTACACAGGAGGGATATGTATGTACATTGAGGTTACATGTCTTCCTTTTTTAAAATACATGATCCAGGGCCTAGGGAGAAGAATGTCACTAAGCTTGTAATCTAATATACAATCCTATTACACGGGTCAACTACAACATCTGTGTCATCGGCCAACAGCTTTCTTCAGTAATCCCGCCATGGCAATCATCGAGCACAGAGGTTCTGCTAAATCTCACGGCCGTGGGCAGCTCGCCCTGGCACTTACTCTGTGCTTTGTTAGGAGACAGATCAAGATTTAAAAAGCGTCCCAAAACCTTGTTATTTTTCCCATATCTGTTGCCGTTGTACTATTCCGAGACCTGACAGCACAAACACCAGTTTTTTCCATAGAATAATGAGAACCAGTATGGGTTGAGGTTTTGTTTATATTTTTATATAACTGGAAATACAGCGTAACAACTTTTTATCGGAACATCACGGATTCTTGTTGCCTTTTTTTGTTTAATGCTCTAGATTTCTGCGGGATGGATCATTTCCACGAGACGTCGCCATCAGCTAACACTTACACATGTGCAGAAAACCAACCATTTTGTGACACATCCATAAAAACTAAAGTATTGCATTCTAAGCGGGCACTTATGAGTGAGATTAAGCGAACGGAAAATTTACATTTTGCACAATAAGTGTGAAGGCCAATGGCTTGGAAAAACGACAATGGCTAATGTGGGGGATTAAGAGATACTAATTTTAGTTTTTTTATGGCATTGTAACCCTTCAGGCACACAGAACCAGACAGGATTTAACCCTATAAAGTGAATAAACACAATTTTGCCTTCTGTGTTTTAAGCGCCTGTACTGACATGTATCAGTGTGGTTTTTCCCCGGGCACATCATAATAATACATTTCTGACAGTTCTTCTGGGAGAGATTTTGCATTTCCTGGAAACACAAAACTGCGATAACTCCGTTCACGCTCAGCCCGACAAATCATTTATTGTGGATTCACCTCATCCCCAACAGTATTCTGCCATGTTAACCAGCATCTTGATTTGTGGAGAGATGGAAAGATGTTGTGGTTTTAACGCACTTACCTTTTTGTTATGAAGTGCCAACACTGGTAGATGTTGAAGAGCTTGAAGAGCGGGACCAGTATAATGCATAACTGAGTGGTTTATGAGACTTTGAAAAATTCCCACTGATTTAACTACACATTATCCAGGGCCAGCCAAGTTCTTCCTGCAGCAGTAGCTCATTGAGGATGGCTATTCATAATGATGGTAAAGTGAGGGAGGTAAAGCGGAAATTGTACAAACTAAGTGACTTTCAAACCAGGTACACCAAAAAGCCACAAAAAATTAATACCAAAAATGTAATCCTTCACAATAAATACCTTTTCATATTCGAATCCATGCTTTTCCTTGTAACCGTTCCTGCACATCGTGTAATTGTAAAAGCGAGAATTCTTTATCAGCCCAAGCCACTCACGCCATCCGGGTGGGATGTAGCTTCCATTGTACTCGTTGAGGTATTTCCCAAAAAATGCTGTGGCCAGTAAAGGGAAACAATTTGAAAAGCCAGGTTACAATCCAGAGTCACACCACATAAATAGATTTTTTAACCAATGTTAATATTTGACACATTATGCCCAATTTATTATTTTGAGGTTTGAGTTGCAGAGGAAGCTGGACAATAGAAGGGTTCTCCATAAAAGTGTTTATTGACTAAAGGTGAGTTGGTAGGAGAGCAATTGCATACACTATGAACGGCTATCACTAGCAAACGCTCTGGCCCTCCATAATGCATAATTCAACCAGTGAGATGACAGAAGAAAAGTATTAAGGTCACTAGGGTTGACCATTCATAATGTAAATTGAAATCATGGAGATAAAATTAACTCTCCTACCTACATAGTTTAGATCAAGCAAAGAATTTATTTTGTTGAAAAGGAACAAAGAACCATTTGTGACAGAAGGAAAGAACCAAAGGGTCCATCTAGTCTGCTTTCTTATTTAGAAGAGCTTTCTGGTTTACTTGGGTTTGCCTGCATGGTTTCCACTGGAAGGATATTCTACATATCTACTACCCTTTCTGTAAAGTAGAATTTTCTTAAGTTACCACTCTACCTCCATAAGCTCCAGTTCTTCTGCTCATCTTTTTTTATTAAAATGCTACCCTTTATGAAAGAATTGTGATCATGTAACTGAACAATATTATTTTATGCTACAGCAAATGCTTGTTAATCTTTACTGCAGCCATATCCCTACATGCCATAATAAAACTGTAACCTGCTAGGGGATTATAAAAATGCATTTGTTTTTTTTATTTTATTTTATACAGGAAATATCAGCAGCTTAGTAAGCGATTTGCTCATAAAACATCTGTTAAAATGATTCTCATTGAGTGATAATAATGGAGTATTTCAGAAACATAACAAAAAATAGAAAGAAAAAATATCCAGAAGCATAAAAATATAAATATATTAATGCTATGGGGTCATTCAATTTGCAGCACTAAATTGTATAATTCCAGTGGCAATTAAGTAGGAATTTCCTGTACTATTCATCAACTCAAGCACTTAATAGTCTATTAAAAATCCATGCTTCATTGTTCAAGAGAAGCCCCTGATACAAGACAGCAGGAAGATTTTGCTGATGAATACTACCGCTTTAAGAAAGAGGCTCTGTAAGTGAGAGCAAAGTTCAGGAGCACAAAAAGTAGCATTGGCTTCTATAAAACATGGCTATTTTGTGAGCCCAAACGATTTTAAAGGAACACAGCCTTAAAACTTTTTATTTTTAGAAAGGAAAAAAAAAAATAATAATAAAAAAAAAAAATCACAATTTTATGGAGTGCAGGCAAAAGCCTCATAACTAAGAAATGTGTCTCTTTACACCTATGTTCCAAATACATTCATGCTGAGTTTCACAGCATATAAAATTCTAGAAGATTTTTTTTTGGCATGTGGCGCATGGGAAGCGTCTCAGATGGAAACAGGGACACAACTGAAAAGCCATTGCATGCAGTTCTTGGCTTTTAATCGCAATTTCCTTTCTTATATTAATCAAGGAAATTTAAATAATTTTTATAAAATCGGCATTAGATCTCTGATCTTCTCAATTCCAATAGTTTTTACCTACAAAGGGTAGAAGCAGCAACATATTCTTGCCTAGACAAACTAGTCCCCTTGCTGCAAAACATGGGGTTTGCGCCATGCAGGTCATGACATTGGATGATAAGGCCCCCTGATGAGCTGCTGCTCAATGGGTTAGTTAAAACAGAGATTTCTGCTCTCCCCAGTCTATTTACAATACGGAAGACTGTTCCAAGCACGAATCGCTCCCATAGACGGCCTTAAAAGGTGTTGCGTGCTTTACGATATGATGTCATATCCTAGCGCTCCACAGTGAGCATGGTGGGTGGCCTAGTGCAGCGCCCGTGGGCCATTGGGTAGAAATACAGAATGAAATAAAGTCATGTTGATCTATGGAACCTTTTCTCCAGTCTGAAAGTGAACCTCAGGGAAAGAACACAGACGTCCTACAAGAGTTGTCCTACCTTTCAATGTTTAGTCGATCCACCCTTTTATTGCATTTTTGTATTGTTGTATTTGTAAAGAAATTGAAATAAAGCCAGTGCAAGCAATAAACACTGTTACCTGTCCTGTATCCGGTATTATTGAGGTACACTGCAAACGTGCGCGGTTCGTGTATTGCTTGCCAGGACGGGGAGGAGCAGTTCTCATTGTTCGTGTATATGTTGTGATTATGAACATATTTGCCTGTTAGCATAGAAGAGCGGGACGGACAGCACATTGGAGTGGTCACAAAGGCATTGATGAAGTTAGCACCTCCTTCTTCCATAATCTTTCTGGTCTTGTTCATCACCTGCAAGGAACCTGTAATAAATAATAATCTTTGCTAGCGTATAAGAAGCTTTATGCACAAAAGTCAGCTTTTAACAGAAACAAACATCATGTCAACTTCCTAACCTTAAGTCAACTACGCTAACCCCATGGAACAATTGCTGAATATAATAAGATTCCTCAAAGCTGGATATTTTAAGGAAACATCTTGTTGTTTTCAGGTTTATTTGTTAGCATTTACATCATAATGTCTTTGCCAGAAAAACAGTACCGAGCTCATTAAAACAGTTACCTGGTAATTAATTCCAAACAGGTATGTGATGTATGCCAAACCCTGTCTGTGACTACAATTGCTTTACTTGGGTTTCTGAACAGTACAAAAAATGGTAACAAGGAGATCATAAAAAAGACCTAAAATAAAATATTATATATTATATATTGATACATAATTTGCAAACATATTTAAAACACATTTAAAATAATAATAAGCTCAGTCCTAAGCTCCTAGTAAGGTTCCCCTCCTGCTTGTTAGGAAGGGCTTGACTCAAAGCATGAGATACACGTGTGTTCTGGGGGTTCTTTTATTGTTTATTTTTTTAAACCAAGAGTAATTAGATATATTCATTTAAATCTAAAAATGTCTTACCCAGCTCCACATCCTGGTCATCCGTGAGGACTAGAATAATGTTTGGTCTAATATTCCTCCTGTCTGGATGCATCCGTCCTTTCAATCTGGTTGCTTTTAAAGCAAAACAAGCAGGTAGTTCCAAGTCGAGGACAAGGAATATAAGGACAAAGCAGTAACACTTCATGGTAGGGCCGATAGTATATTTGGTCGTACTGCGCAATTAAGATGTCTTTCTTTTGTACAGGGATTCTGTATCTGAAAGCGGAAAAAAATAGATTTTTAAGCAAACATGTTGCTTGCACAAGGGCATGAGATTATATAAATATGTCCAAGGTACCGGACTCGTTAACAGCACTTTATTACTTTTGTAAAAAAAAAAAAAAAAGTGTGACCAACTGTATGCAACATGATGCATTTCTATTGTAAACATATTACACAAACAATTGTAAGTAAATAAAAATAAAGGTTATTTAAAATAAAATGTAGAACATACAGATATTTCCACAGCATCTATTAGTGTGGCTTTATTCTGCTTTCTTCTTTAGAACTGTTATCTCAATGATTGACAATGGTAGGGATTGTAAAAAGCCAGAACTCCCAGCTTTACTGACCATCAATCAGCAATGGAAGTTTGTCCACCATCCATAATGCACAATGCCTCTGGTGATCGCCGGTTCCCTACTCTACTGCTCATGGAAACTCCAGGGAGTCTATTGGTGGCTCCTTGGCTCATGTCATTCACTGAGCCTCCATAAACTATAATCTTGACAAAGGTGAACATTCATTGGTTTGTGGGAATCTCAAGACTAATTTCAGGATTAACAATCTAACTGGGAGAGCCCTCTGGCAATCAAGAGGTCATGGGTCACCATAAAAAAACAAATACCGGTACATACCATTTAATACGATTTATCTAACTGCACTGGAAACTCAGGATCATATTAATTGAAAAGCAAAGTTCAGTCGCAATTTGCAAAACAGTTGGCTAAATATTACAATTCATGTAAAATATATTGTATAAATAAAAAGTTCTAATAAAGAGGGATCTGCTCCCCTCCACATTCTTCGAGGAAGCTCCATAGACCAACAGGGGCCCTAAAGAGCTGCTTTAACGGCTTATATGGTAGCACCACCTATGCTAATAAAAAATGACATTATTTTTCGACAATTGGCAGGTTACATCCTATGCAAGTAGTGTTTAGGTATCAACATTAAACTGAATCAGGCCGGTAAGCAGAACTAAGTGAGAAGAACCTTTCAACAGAACACGGAGTGGACTTAGGTCACCTAAAAACTTTAAAATTTTTGTAAGCCCCCAAAAAATATTATATATATATATATATATATATATAAATATACTGCATGACTTCATGCAGCATTCACTGAAGCAGTATTATATATGTGTACAGTGATAACTGTCCGAAAAGATAAAAGATACCTAAATATAAAAGTCATACATTAAACAATATACTATCTAATTCTTATTATTTTTCATTTTCTGTAAGAAACTATAACATTGCTTATATTGAAGTTTTCTTTAAAAAAAAAAAAGACCAGCGTAATCAGTAAAGACTAAACTACATCCATGAAATGTGCTTACAGCTGGAATAAGACAGGCTCTGAAAGGGAAGCGCTAATCTAAGTACTCCCTTTATGTTTTATCAGTATTTTTAACAGACTTGATAAGCATGTTCTATGGTTGGGTTAAAACTGACATAGCAGATAAGATGCTCTATGGGAAAAAAGGGAAAATTCCGATCCTTGAGTAATTATGTGCTTTAGATTGTAACATAGGATTTTTAGCCAGTAAAGGCTACACATAGATCTGTCTGTTCATCAATGAAAAGAGGAAGTTTCGGGGCATTTTACACATGCTTATAGAGATGTAATCAAGTAGAAACAATAGTTTTTTTTCACTTTAAAGTTCTTTTTAAAAGTTTAAAAGTGCTGGGGGGGGGCTGGGAAGTAATGTCTAAAACTCAACAAGAATTATGAGTATACATAGAAAAAGCCTATTTAAAGGGGCAGTATTATGGCACTAAAGATAATAGAACAAACGATAATATTCTAGTTACATTACTCAGTATTAAGCAGATGCGTACAAGTGTCAGCAGAACTATATTGTATGTGGATTGTATGTTTCTTGCACTTCAGAAAAAGAAATGTAACAAAAATGTACTTAATCGGTACAAACAATACCGCATTTGGGTATTCTTAGCAACAAAGATTTTATACATTCATACAACTTTCTGAAGTCTGTTTAAAAAACCAAACATACATACACTAATATATATATATATACATATATACATATACACATATACTAATCTATATATATACATACACATACACACACGCACACATATTTCTGTTCCAATAAACAAATACAAAAAAGTTACTTTGAGCAAAGTTAAGGGTAAGACAATTTAAACTACATGTGCTATTCTTTCAACACGATGGGGAAAGCAATTATCCTCCATACTTCCTGTATATGAGACAGATATAATATGAAGCAGGAAGTCCATATAATACACACATACACCGCTAAAACACGGGGCAAATATTATGTATATATGTTTTACATACACATACATGTACACACCTAATTTCTACTGATTTCTCCACCTAATGTATGCGTTTGTCTTAGTCTGACAATTCTCGTCTTGTCATACCCCTTTAATATATGTATTTTATTAAGCGCTGCGTAAACTGTTGGCACTATATACATTGACAAGCCAACCAACCAATTATATTCACTCCCGATCCATGGTCAAAAAGTTTTTTAAAAAGTTTCTCTCTTCACACTTCTATGTCTAACTGCCTTGTGAAGCTCTTAAGATAATAGAATTGGTCATTGAAAAAGGGAGAGACAATTACATATACGGTTTTGGGCAAATAAAGAGTACCTTATACACAAAACAGATTGAGAGACGTAGCATACAAAAAAGAAAGAAAAAGACAGAAAATAGTACTTTTCAGAAGAAAATTAAACAAATGATTTTTTTCTCCAAACATACCTGTAAAAAGTGCTTTCCAGTGAAATCCAGCGACCGGTATAGTTTGATTAAAGAAGATCAAACTACAAATGGCCTTTGAAATCAGAGCAAGACCCCATAAGAAGATCGTGGTTATAGTGAAGTTTAACAAAATCCCAGTTTCTGTCCACTGGCTGTAGATAATCCTTGCAAACTACTTTGACATACAAAGCAAAACACCTCCCACTGCCTCATCTAATCTGAGAGAGACCCTGCTACACCTCCCCGCTATGTCAGACAAGCCACTTCCCTGTGCATAAGAATGCCTCTCATTTACATTCCAATTAGATCCGAAATAAGATTAACAGGAAGCAAAAAAACATTTATCTCTGTCAAAAATCACAACTAACGTAAATAGATGTAACCTGGGATGTGGATCTAGCATGGTCCAAGAGGACATAGAGTCTACCCGAACATTCTATACATTCTTTTATTGGGCCAATATCATGAAAAGAAGAGACCTCTCACGTCTCGATAGCTTATGTGACTGTACAACATCTTTAGTGTTGGCCTAATAAAAGATCTCACCTGAATCGACTTGAAAAAAAGAAAAAAAAAAAAAAAGTACTTTCACGTCCACAGTATGAGGCACAAAACGAAATACTTGAATCAATATAAATGTAGATTTGTGTCCGTAATCAAAAATGACATTACATTAAGCATCTCCCATCCTCAAACATTTACAAAAGCCACCAAGGAGATCAGCAGCTTAACTACGTGTGGAAAAAGACAATGGGATAAACAATCCCATTCCATTAGTGTATGGAACAGCAAAACACAGGCTTTGGGAAAAATAGACAGATCCGCTTTATAAAGGGAACCGGAACAAGTTTCCCTTAAAGTAGATCTTTCTCTTCTCTCAAAGAGGTTAGTAATCAGTAAACTCACTCAGGTACAATGATAAATACCTCCTATGAGATGGTAATGTTTGCAATTTGAATCTTATTACTTGTTCTGATTAAGTAGATTGTAAGCTTGATGAAGCAGGGCCCTCGTTTCTTTCTTTACCAGTTTAACGCCGGTTAATGATGTTTCGTGATTTATTTTCACTGTGTCTTATTGTAACAGTTCTATGGAATCTGCTGGCGCTTTCTAAATAAATGTAACGTTAGTGTACTATATAGCACCATCATATTCTACAGCGCTATAGAATGAGAGTTAGTTGTCCCAATGAAAAAACTGGGAGTTTGGAGGTCGGGTCTTGAATATTAATTTCCTTTCACAAAAAGAATGTAACACATATAAAAAAAAATTATGTTTTATTGCATAAAACCATTTGAAGTGTGACAGTAAAGCGGATATACAATATTCTAATACATGCCGAAAAAGGTGTTCTGAATGTTTCACGTTCCATAAATTATATATATTCTATAAATTATAGAAATAAAAGTAAACTAGCCTTTCTGTTATTTCATAGACACATGTTGCTATGTTTTAAAGCACAGGAGAAGAGGCTACGTGGGAAATGCCCTATACATCTCTGTTACGCAGATAATATTTCAGACGCTGTTGACCCAGAAAGTGCGGTCATCCTGCCTGCCTTAAGCAAACATTGGCAGCCAAGTGTTTGAATAACCCCCCCCCACCTCCATGGTATGAATCTCCTGACAATTACACCTCAGTGTTAATAAAATTCACACCAGCTCAACACAATAACTGTGAAAATAAGGTGTTTTCCGCATTCTTCCACAATGATACCTTTACTATGCTATTATCGCACCTAAATAGACAGTATGGTAATTATACTATTACATTTCAAATACTGAGGTCTAAATAAGTAACCGTGATGTCATTGTTGCATAGTAGCCTCTTCTTTCAGTCCTACGATTAATGTGCAGATTCCTAAAGCTACTGCTGTTTAATCCCCGACTTTCTGCTCAACTGAATTGTTACTTAAAATAAAATCACGGCATATTAAATTTATGGATGCGTTATGTCCACTTTATTGCTGAAGAAAAGCCATCTGAACACGTGAAAGAGTCGTATTTAAATAGAAAGCACTTATGAGGCCAACCACAAAATCCAGAAATCAGCTGCTAAATCCATCGGCTTCTATAATGATTGCTCCAAATTCCGAACAAGAACACAGAAATGCCCTTTATAACTGTGACCCACCAAAAGTTACATATAAAGAGCAATTCTGTTCTGGAGCGGTAATCAGAATTCACATTCCGTCGGTTGATATGAGGACCGGAACGCTTTTGCTGGCTTGTGGACATGCGCAAGCAGGGTCATGCTGGCACACAATCACACATGGCTCGCCCATCTCTATTCAAAAGCACCCAAGATTCCATCGGCTGCATACACTATGCTTTCACTCATAGAAAAGGGACCAAAAGACACTGTTAGCCAAGAACCTCTCACATATATATATGGAACAATAAGAGTTTTCCTCCATACACCCCTCTCTGGAAAGCTTTATGATTAATGCATAAGTTCATTATTATCCCTCCCTTATACATATGTATTTGAGCCATGACCTCGCATGTGACTTAATATTGATTTATTTAGAGGTCCTGCACCGAATATGGATTGAGAAACAAGAACACATCATTGATTTGACATTATATGAACTGAAGCATTGCTTTCAGCATTCTTCAATAAAACTTTTCATGAGTTGATTTCCATCTACAATTGGCGAGTCAGATACACACGAATTTAGGAAAATCTCCACATTTCTGAAACAAATCTAGATAGTAGTGATGGTAGTTTAATAACTTCTAGGCATAAGGCAGATACCCTTTACTTCTGCCTCTACAAAAAAGTAATCATTTTCTGTTTAAGGATTCATCAAGCCAGTTACAAAGTTGATCATATGTTTTCAGACTAACTTCCAGCTTCAGTCGTCATGGAAATAAAACCAAATGGTTCTAGATGAAGAGAATGATATGTTTGATCAGTTATTAACAAAAGCCAGATGCATCACGTACTGAAATGATGTTACAAAAAACTCTATAAAAATATTATTAGGTGTTATTAGGTATTATTAGCATACATAATTAGGAAAACAAATGTGGAATTTGATTTTCAGTAAGCAGGACATTTCCCAGAGGTATAAAAGTGTATATGGTGACCTGGGAACTCTGGGAGATCCAGAGTCTCTGAATGAAGCCTTGCTTGCCTGGGTCCTAGGGCAGCTGAGCAGTAATTGTCCGTGCCCACTCCATGTCTACCTCCCACTCTGCACCCACTAAATGATGCCTGGGACTAGCCCACCCTTAAGCATGGCTGGTCCCACCACTATGCATGGCTGGTCCCACCACTTCATTATGCTGCTTCTTAAAAGAGGGAGTCCCCACTGCACAACAGGATTTAACACTATTTGATGTTGCTAATAATTTCTGGGGTCTTCTGAACCATCATGTTTTTTTTTTAAATACCACTGTATTACAAATACGGTAATTCTCAGGGAGAATAAATTTACTGACAATGAAAAGTCCATAATACTTATCACATCTGTCTGAACTGTAAAAAAGATATATTTTTCATGCTTTAATGTTATATTCTAAAATTGGTGACATGGATGAAGTAGTTGACTAGCCCACAAGGGATTAAGGAACGTCTTCAAAATATCTAGAATAACAGAAACAAATGCCAATTCAATTTCCTGAGGGATATCCAGTCTGCAGGCTTAAGGTGCATAGTGTACGGTAACGTAATACTAAACAGAGTCCAAGTTGTGCTATCATTGTAGCCGGCATAAAAAGGGCATGCAAGGTATGTTCACTGTATAATTTGTATGAAAAAGCTAAACAGTATAATGAACTAGATGCAGATTACCGTCCTTATGATTCATTCAAACAATAGGGATCTGTGCAAGAGACCTAAAACATGATGACCGAAGGCATAGAGCATTCAGTTACAGTCACATCACAGCCCATGTAAAACCTGTAGAATTCACCAAGATGAACGGAGGTCCACCTCCGATAGACCCATGGACAGGGGTCATGATATATAAATTCAGGCGATTTGACCATATGCCCCAAATCAAACTTTGTAGCCAAAACCAATGGTTTGTAGTCTGTAGTTGGCTAAGCATTATGGTTGCTTGTTTCCACCACTGCTGTAAAGCTATTTGTTGGAGATCTCTCATTTCGTAACGGTGCACCAAAAACCTTATATTACAAGCCTCAAACTCTCAGTAATACTGGGAATTCTGCGTCTTCAGATTGTGTATATAAAACGGTTCCACTGTCCTGTTAATACCATCTGTTATCAATTTGATTTATTGCTTGAGAGGATAAAAGACAAATTGTCATTCTGGCATCTTTGGTCATAGATATACCCATCTTATGTAGATTTGTGTAGATGAAATAATTACCATATTCATTTGTTCACATGCAGTATTTTATGCAGCTATTTGGGAATGTATTAGTGAATCATAAATGCTACATTATTCTAATATAATATGAAAATATTGTAGCAATAACAGTTGTGTGTCCATTAATGCTGCATACATGAAAAGGCTACATATAAAAAGCCTTCATTTTCTAATATATATATACACATATTCAATAAAAAGTTTTTTCATTTAAGGAATGTCCTTGTCTAGATCAGTTGTAATTATATATAAATATATATATATTAGTAACACCAGACAAGTAAATTAGTTCTCAAGCTGGGCTAACCTGACAAAAGTTACCAATTAGTGTTCCTCAAAGCTTGAAATAGAAAAAGAGCGACATAAAGCAAAACAGAAAATGAAAAAAAACCACAGTGCCAAACAATGTCTTTGGTCTCAAGGATTTGGCCTCCCATCATATGAAACTCACTGCTTGTTATCTGTCTGTCAAGATAATACCAATTGCCTTGACAGCCTGATAACTGCCAGTGTATATAATGCAGCGCTCAGAGAAATGAGCCATAATGAGCCATACAATGTAACCTCCAGGATCATCCCAACAAGAAGTTATTGTCAGGACACGTCTGTATGTGAAAATCCCATGATACAATGCTTACCGTGTTTAACACTCTCTGAGCTCAGGAGAGGACTGGCAACAATCACCCTGAGGGTCAATTCCATCCAACAGGCCTAAAAGGAATTACAAAGCCCCAAAATATTAGCAGACAGCACACCCGAGATGGGTTACACAGTCCTGCCCAACATGTATTCACTGAAAGGGAGTGGGTAAGTCACTGCTAAAAACAGCAACAAAAAGTATCCAAACTGGGTGTAAATCATACCCAACATCCATAATACTTTAGATGCCCTGGTGGCTATATATAGATAGATAGATAGATATAGAATTACAAGTAACACACAAAATAACTCAACAAATTACTACATCAGTTCAGAGCAACACAAAACTAAGCAGCAGCTGCGGAAAACGTGTTTCCCAACCTTCCACACCAACCGACAACAAATATTATTATTATTATAGTCATGCTCTTTGGCATCTAAAATGGATATAGGAAGCCCCTATCATTCTACACAATTGAGAATATTAGTCCCGCACCCCTTAGACTCGAGGAGCATGGAACTTTTAGTGCGGTAGCCCAGGTTTCAGCTTTTTCTATGGTTTCAACCAATTATAAATAAAAGCTGCACATATCATTGCTTACTTAAAATGGACTTGTCACACAAAGCAGGGTGATATAATTAAACGAGATGATTTGCTACTAAAAAATCAGCCATTCATGAATGCTGGTCACCAGAGGCCATTTCAAACAATATTACTCTAAAGTAATCCTTTCTTGCGCAGTGATGTGGTTTCCATGCAGTCTTGAGCACATGTGAACAGCAAACAGGTGACGTATTAAAACCCGATGTTATACTGATTGTGTAAAAGCAGGTTTTGGTGTAACTCGACAATTTAACCAATTTAGTCAAACCTTTGGGTGTTGGAAAGCTCACGGCTTTGTTTAAATATCCTGGAACTCAAAAGTTAAATGTCAATGTTAAAAACAGGGCCAGGATCATAAGCAGCTCTCTGGCTGTTCTGGAACTACATGTCCCATGATGCTTTGTCAGCCACATGGGAACATCATGGGACATGTAGTTCAACACTTTTGTTTTAGACAGCGTGGTTATGGAAAAAAATACTTTTTGGGGCTTTTGGGTCTGGTGGACCATTTAGGTAGCGTTGATACTTTACAGTTGTGTTCATTTTTATTTGGTCAAAATTTTAAATACCTTTTTTATTGTTTTCTCACTTTGTAAGATCATTTCTATATAATAAATAAAAATATTTAAAAAAAAGGAAAAAAGCATGGGGTGGGACAGGGCCGGAGATTCTAAAGAGGCGCAAAGATTTTGATCTAGTTAAGAATTGATATCATTCATTGGGCAATAAAATGGGAAGTTTTATAATCTTTCAGGATAGAGTCTCTTCTTTTAAGACTGTGACTCTTGGGCGATAAGGTTCAGGCTGCCTGATGTTTCTTAAATCCTGCTACTTATTTGTCTCTCAGAAATATATATATTTTTTCTTTAAATAAATCAATCGTAAATGTTGGGATATTAAAGTTTTTTGCATGTACTTTAAAACAAAATAAAAAAATCTGTTTTGTGCCCTTACTGGTTTAAGTCATCTCAAACGTTATTAAAATAGCTGCCTTGATAATAAATTTCACGGTGGTTTATAATCCAGCGAGTGGATTAATGAGTCATGAGATTTTGTTACAAGCAAGTTCATTCTTTTTCAGATTTTTTTCATTTTTATTTAAAAATTAATCTGTCTGTATTTAGGGTTTTGATAATCTTTTTATACAAAAAAACATAACTTAGACAAGAGAATTTCAACTGTGTACAGTTTTTGTCCATTCCAAAAATCTACATTTTTTGCTTTCAATGGAATATCGGTTTTTTTTTTTTGTAGGTGCTACGGCATGGAGCTGACCTTAAAATGCTTAGTTATTCCTGCTCCAGCCAAGTTCCAGGTGCATGTTTGCTAAAGTAACCTTACTACTATCACTTTCTGCTTCACAAATTAACCCTGGAATAGATATTAAAAGCTTGCGTTTTCACACTGTCACAAAATGTAATAAAACACTGCAGTGTTCTTAATAAGGTTCTCTTTGGTACTGATCGTGGTAAATAAATGGATCAGCCTCCCATTAGAAGTGGTAGAGGCTAGCATAATTAACATGCATGGGAGAGGCATGAATCTAACACAAGTCCAAGGACTGATTAAGGTTTACATTACATTTATTTATATGGTGCCAACAGATTCCGTAGAGCTGTTATAACAGTCAGTAGAATATTTTAAAATCACAAACAATAGCCAACTGGTACAAAAGCAGAAGAGGGCCTTGGCCTTGTGAGCTTACAATCTAGTCAGTGGTTGAGGGGGGAAGTAAATCAGTAGAAAAAATGGGCAAACTAGATGGATAAATGGGTCTTGTTGGTTGTCGAATTCCTATATCTATGGTAAATATAAATTATTTTTGTTTCCAACTATAATTAAATCCACATTTAAGACAATTTAAGCTTCAGTGTAGATGTCATTCCCAGCTTTTAACCAGCATGGGGAAGAGATGGGTCACCAGTCATTAAGGTTCTAACTATTCATTAATGTTCTCACATTATCTCTTTTTAGACCATGAGGATACCAGTGAGGATGTACGTTATAACTGTGTAAACTAACACATTCCCCGGGGTTAAGAGCTTCCTTTTAGAGTCATCCTAGTGTACGTGGGCTATGCCGGGACAAAGCCCGTGCCTCACTCATGCATAAGCAAGAGACGGTTTAAAAACAATGTCTGAGTTTGATGTAAGCAGCAATCCCACACCACATTTCATAAAACTCAATGCGCCCACATTTGTTTTGTTTTCCTTTTTTTTGACGCGAGTCCTGAAATGATCTACGTCCAGGAATTCAGTAGGCAGTGCAGTATAGCTGGGAATGTTCCACAAAAAACAAAAAAATGTTTCACAAAAAACATCACCGGGAAAAAAATAAATGGAAACTTTAATTTGCAGCCCCCATCTTTTGGTATTTTATACAACAATAACAGAAAAAAAAAACTATTTTAATCTTCATGATCCTCAAATATTTAAAGGTTGTGTAAATTATTTAAAATAACGTTCGCCGGATATTCAACTAGAATAAACACTGGATATTTATGAAATGAGGAGGCGAACTTTATGGAAATGCAGACATGAGGAAATAAGTGGAAGAATGGCGGGAAACAGACTATACTGGTTGAGCGTTATATCAGTATGATAACTCAAGAAAGTGTATTCTACTTTAGGCCAGTAGGTCTAGTCCTTTGCTTATTAACATGGAGTCTGATCACCCTACTGGGCAATCGGGTTCCTTGTAGCTCCTCTGCTCAATGGGTGAGTTAAAAAGGGATTTCACCAATCTCACCATTTGGCCCATTAACATTATGGAGGAGCATAGCCTCCACAGTTTAATTACACTGGGCACTGTGCGAAGCACTAGGATATGATGTCATATTACAGCACTTAGAAGGATGGTGGTTCGGGGTGGAAGGGGCAGCAGGTGGTGATGGTGGTGCTGCCCTTGGTTTGGCCTAGGGCCTCGCCAAAGAATAATATCGCATGTATTATGGTTTAAAATGTCAGCTCTTTCACTAAAATGACACCAGTGATCACAGGAAGAAGGCTGTGTGACGACAGCCTCGTCCTACCCCTGTCAGCAACAGTTGGCATCGTGTGACAGCGTAACAGCACGCTAGATGGAAAAAATACAGTTTATCACTGAAGGCCACCAACCCAAAATTAACGGAAAAATTATAACAACTGTGTTTTCTGTACAGGAATATTTTGGGGCTCTAAAACGTTAAGGTGAACTACTAAGCAAAATTACCCATTAGAAATTTTTAGATTTTAGTCTAAATATTGTATATGGATATTGTTGTGCTGCCTGCTTGTCCTATTTGTACGTTGTTAATGATATTTAAATTGTCATTTTCACTGTATCCTTTTGTAAATAAATAATGAAATTAGGGTTGAAGAACGAGATAGTAAATGTGCTCAGGTCCTGTAGCCTGAAATAGCCGACATGTCTGGGCTTGGCTGTTCATAACATATAATGAAGTCTGCGACATGAAATGTTCAGCAATTTGCCAGTTTAGTGAATATGCCCCTGAGGGTGGATCTACCCTGAAAACATATGTAAAGAGATGGCTCTTCATGGGACCTCAAATCCCAAGTGTCCCATGGTAAGCAAAACAGTCTCTGTTTTTGAAAAGCGTCCCGCTATGGATCAAAAACCGATTAGGGAAATCAGAGTATCGGACACTGCAGGGTGTTTAAATGAAGCCATTGTTTATAGCCCTGGGCTTTTAAAAATCCCTCTGCTTCGAATTCAGGGGGTTATAAATCCTCAGAAGGAAGTCGTTCCGTATAACAAGTATAATTGAATGGATGCAGAGATCTAGAAGCAGGCAAATGAACTTGTTATTACATGTACTGTTTAAAGCCATGGGACATATACCTCTGGTGAATACTAGCACCTTGTAGCCCAAAGGTACATTAACTGAGCTTAGCAAAGAACCAGTCTGACATAAACATTAATCCAGGACTAATGGAGTTTGTAGAATCACAAATCCTATTTGTAGTCTGTGGCAGAATAAGCTTTCCATTTATAAAGAAACAACCTCACGAATGTCTTCTTAGGTACTTTAAAAAAAAAACTTAATCCAATTTAAAACCCAAGGTTGATTCTAGTCCAAATACTAAGTAAATAATGCAATATGGTTTGCAACACTTAAATTATAATCTCCAAAAAAAAAATAAAAACCAGATTTATTTAATAAATTACCAAGGAAATAGTAGTATACAAGCAATTCCTGGTGGACTTTATCAAGGCAATGAATATAGCTGTTGGTTAATAATGTCCTAATGACTGTTTGAGGACAGAGTATTTGGTGTAAAAAGAAAGAATATAAGTTAGGCACAGGAAAATTAAGTATGTTTCACTGCCAATCATTCATAAATTACAAATTTGTTTCATTTCCATGTACCGTATATTCCGGCGTATAAGACGACTGGGCGTATAAGACGACCCCCAACTTTTACAGTCCAAATATAGAGTTTGGACTATACTCGCCGTATAAGACTACCCCTCTACCCAGCGTACAACAACCAGCCAGTCACGGCAAGCGATGTACCCTACCGGTGATTTGCTGGTTGATTTGCTGGCTGACATATACATACATGCACTGCCCTTACACACACACACATATATAATATATATATGTGTATATATATATAATATGTGTGTAGATATGTATATATATCTATATATATATCTACACATATGCCTGTCCATACATACACATTTATACACTGCCCTCACCACACACACCCCTGCCTTTACACACATATATAT